>JAKUBJ010000061.1:0-62607 GCA_030566855.1 Tortispora sangerardonensis | reverse complement strand
AATATGCATATATTAGAAGAAATGTTGGAATGTGTACTGTGAAACAAATGGGTTTATATGTTAAGTTTGGTTGCACGACGCAATAGAAAGATAGGCAACGCAGAATTGTGAATATTTCCAGTTTAAGAAATCTAGAGTATATAAGTATCGAAACGGGCAAGAAAGTGGGATATTATTAGGAAGGGCTCGTATTCTGTGATTTTTGAATCAGAATAAGGGTGAAGATGCTCGATTAGGAAATAAGTGTTGATGAAAGGGACCTTAAGGAAGAATATACATTGATAGTGAGCGTAACAGGATAATATATTGCAGTTTCAGGACTAAATTGCAAATTTTTTACCTTTCAAATATCAATGACTGTCAGAACAGTTTTCATTCACACTTTTACATTTAATGATATGAATAAGAAAAGTGATGAAATATTTTATTTGATATAAAGGTAGTGGAAATATACAATTTTCATATTCTGAAGGTAACAGGACGATTGGACATCTGTTGCTATGGACTTTGTTTGGATTTGTAATTTTTGAATTACAAACCTTATTTTATTTTTTTTTGTAAATCCTTAAATTACAGACAAGCTGTGCGTAAATCAAACGCACGGCTATGAACCCTGAGAGAGGGCTAAAACTGAGTCACAAAAAATATCGACTTTTAGACCTTATAAATATGAACCTTTTCTTTCTTTCTTTCTTTTTTCTTTACTTTTCAGACGTGCTCTTCGTAGAGAAAATATATCATAATTTTTGTGTTTTTACATAAATCGATTTACTTCGAAATTATATTTGTAAAAGGAATAAATGGTATTATTTTGTTCTCTATTTTCTTTCATATTAACTTGTATACGGATTTTTTTGTTAAGATTCAAATGATGTTAGCTATTGCTGTGCACCAGTCAGAAGCAGAACTTAAAGTACTCTCTGCAAATGAAGTGACATATCAACCAAACCATTACTGATGTATTTTAACAAGTTTCCATATGTATGCTCATTAAAGAAAAATAAGATTATCAAAAGTTCTCAATTTATTCATCTAAACGTCGCAAATGCTCAAGTAATCTATCCATATCACCTTTACGTCCTTGTAAACACGCTTTTTGTAAATCTTGATTAATCGATCCCCATATGCTCTTTATTAAAGCTGAGAGATGTCTTCCAGATACATGTGTCAAAACTGGTATCAAGCCATTGCTTTTGTCTTTTCGTATAATAGCCCAAAGTGCAACTACTGCCATTAAGAATGATTCAGGATACTCTCCTCTTGTTGCCAAAGTTTCAGCTTTCTGCCTTAGTTTTGTAAGTTCGGCTCTACTGCGCTCGACAAGTTCGGAATCTTCTATCCTATATTTTGTTTGCAGGTTTGTTGATATCTCTTTCAAAGTTTCACCTGTTGACTTTACTTGGCTATCGCGCTTAACAGCATCCTTAATAGTTTCTTTTAAAGCATCAAGAGCCTCGGGAAGTATACCAGCAGCCAAACAAGATATAGCTAACACAAGGGCTCTCTCTTTCGTAGCAACTTTTTGCTTCTCAGTTTCTGCTTCTTTCCATGATGCAGACATAGAAGAGTATGCTTTCTTCACAAGCCATATTTTGTCATTATATTTAGAAGATTCTGCAATTTTAGTAGCCATTGATAAAGTAAATTTAATTGCACTGCTTGAAACTGTTTTAGCATTCTCTTTCTTTGTAAGCTCTGATAAGTATGCAATACACGACGAAAGATAGTCTTTAGAGACGAGATATTTGTCTACTAAAACAACAGATTCAGGTAAATATTCTGAAATACCCTCATCTATTCCTATATCTGATAAAAATATTGTTTGATCTTGCTCAACAGATTCAATAATGGCTTGTAACCGGCTACTTGATATAGCATACGTATTCAAAAATAACGCACCTGGTAAGTCATTCTCTGAAATATGCTTTTGTCGTATTTCTGACAAAAGAATAGACTCACCTGCCTCAAGTTTTGATATATACACGTTTACTACTTCCTCAACGGAAGTTTTAGGTGTATAAGTGTGCCCATTTACTTTATACCCTTCCATTCTTGCAAGAACTACTTCCCATTCTCTTAGAGCTACAGGATCAGAAGAATTGTCTAATTTCTTGGCTAAACTAGATATGAGATCTTTCAAACTAGCAGATTTAAATGCAATATCCGAATACACTTTTATATCTTCACATCTACTTGTTACCATATTTACTACATCAACAGGCAATCTCTCTCCTGCACCCCATCGTTTAAGATTAACAGGGCCTTTATCTGACTCCAGTTCTATTAAATTATGTAATCTATCTACTTCTCCGGGACAATATATAGTAGTATAATGTGTAACTAGATCGTTATCAGTGACATATGACTCGACATACCGTGCAGGCGCCTTAATGAACCTAGCAACTTCCCCAATTGTACATTTAGGAACAGTTGAAAGAAAGTTCTCGATTTGTTCATATATGTACTCTTTTGTAGCTAATCCATCTTCAACTTTTAAGATGGTCTCTGATACAAGTAAATCGCAAAGGTACTCTGAATCATCTGCCGAAAATACTGCTTTCTTGTTAAATAAGAACATCTATCTGTATATCAAACGCAAAGCCAAACACTTAATTATAATAAAATCAGCCTAACTATCTCATCTAGTTATGCATACGGCAGTAGTAGTTGGAAGGAATAAGATGAATCATTTGTAGAAACGACTAACTGAAGCACCGGGTAACCTTTTAATTTATGATGAAGCTCGAATTGTAATGATTTCATCTTTTCATCTAGGTAGCAGATATGCTTTATTCAACTTTGATAAGAATGCCGGAAACTTTAAAGCTTCAATGGCTCAATATTTTAAAATCAAAAAATATTGATGTTGTTGATGAAAAACAACTTTCAGTTGAAGTGTTGGAGCTTACGCTGGATAGTACTGATTTTGAAGATCTACGATCTGCAACATTTGAAATCTCCCTTCAAAAGGGCCAGATATTAAGTATTCGTAAACAAAAACCAGGATCGGCTAAGTTGGTTATATTTGATATGGACTCAACGTTGATAGAACAAGAAGTAATAGATATGATAGCAGCTAAAGCCAATATAGAAAGCAAAGTAGCAGCTATCACAGAAGCTGCAATGAATGGTGAAATTGATTTCAACGAATCATTAAGACAACGAGCTAAACTTCTTAAAGGAATTGATGGTAATGTCTTTGAAAATTTGAAGAAAGAGATACGTTTAACTAAAGGTGGACCAGAACTAACAGAAAGGCTTAGAAAGTATAATATTAAAACAGCTGTGTTATCTGGTGGGTTTATTCCGTTGGCATTGTTTGTAAAGGAACAACTTGGGCTTGATTATGCTTTTGCGAACCAACTGGAAGTGGTAGAAAATAAGCTTTCAGGAGAAGTTCAAGGACAAATAGTAAATGGAGAAAGGAAAGCTGAACTACTCAAGGAGATAGCCTTAAGAGAAGGAATTGATCTTGATGATTCTGTAGCAGTTGGCGATGGCGCTAATGATCTACTAATGATGGCTTCTGCTGGGTTCGGAGTAGCATTTAATGCAAAACCATTAGTCCAACAGAAAGCACCTGCTAGATTGAATGGATTCTCGCTATTCGATATCTTGTATATGTTAGGATATGAATGATCTTCATCATAGATATAATGAAATATATAGTAATGACACTCTTCTAATAATGGTACTCGTCTTCATTGTCGGACGATATGGGAGGTGCAAGTTCGCTTAAAATCTTTAGAGGTCCTTTGTCCAGGATATATGTCATTTCAGCATCTGATTTGGCAAGAAGCAAACCTGCGAACCCATTAGAATTAATGCTCAACTTCATTCCATCTTCTTCGTATGTTTCTTTTGTACGAGGAAACATAGCCATCCATTCTGCTGTCATCAAGAAATTGAAGGATATACCAACAGAGTTCTGTCGTAAGCTTGTAAGTGTTCTTGAAAGAAGCTGTGAAAATCTCATTGCTAGGTCATCTTCAGTTTCTTCGCCAGATAATGGCACAATATAGTGAGCATAAGAAATATCTGGGTGGGTTAAAGGCTTTTCAGAATGTGCAAATGAACTCGTATCCTTCTTTCCATTGTGGAGGGCATCATCTATATACGTTCGCAGATTTGATGGCAGCGGTATAAACTGTATATGCTTATGAGCTTGAGAAGCACCTGAGTTAGGACCGCAGTTATAAAAAGCCATCCATCTCATATCAGGGGTATTTACACTTTTAAGTAATCTTAGAGATTCGCCAAGATCTGGCTCAGTCAACGGTGCATTTTGCGAAGCGAATTCTTTAGTAACAAGAAGAATATGCTCTGCGATTATAGGAAATTTATTTAAAACTATATAGTAGTCATGCAATTCTTCGACAATGAGATCTGGGTCAGGAGGGCCAAAAGGATCTTTGTGTTGAGATGTTGCTTGCTTAGCGGGTTTAAAAGCAAGACTGGGAGCATGTCGAACTTCAAATGAAATTCCTTTATCTAAAATAATATTGGCTTCCGATGCGGTAAAAATAATTTTGTTTGAAGATAAAGCATTCTTATATACTTGTGATATACGAAAACGCAAACCTGTCATTTTTCTTGTTCCTTGACTGAATGGAATTCCCGGTTCCGTAATGGTTGATAGGTTGGCAATATATTACGTAAGCTGAAAAATAGATCAACAAAAATTATGTCTCCCATAATTTAAGGTTCATTTGACAGCTGTCAAACCTACTAATCTAGTAAGCAGAACTGCTGCAATCCTAGTACTGTAACAATTCTTGGGTAAACTTAATCTGATTGATATTTTATCAGTGTGAATAGTTTCAATATTTTGTATACTTTCCCCATGGATAAGTAGTGCATATATCAAGCCTATTTCTATTGTTATAATTAGCAGTTTCAGGCACACATAATTTCTAAACCGTATATTCCATACATATTCATCTAGCCATTGAGCCCAGCATTCCGTCACAAGAATCAGCACCACATAAACACTCTTGAGGTGTGGATCCATCAAACCAAGCAAAGTTATAATCATAACATATCTCTTCGCCATTTGCTATACCATTCTCACCAGCAAATATCATAACTCTTGGATCTTCATTCACCAGCCAAACCTCTATAGTAGCATTAGGTTCACAAGAATGATTAGCAAATCGCGCTTCAGATCCTTTTAAACCCGCATCTAAAAAGATATTCTTTTCAATTGACAATATGTAAAAATGCCTACCTGCGGACTTCGATGCGTTTAAACGTCCATTCACAGTATCTCTATCGATTACTTCTCCAAGATACTCCAAAATAACTTCACCAGGTAAATAATCTCTTATAGCTCTTAAGCCTTCACCTCGTGGACCTGCATCAAATATTTCATATCCCATAGCATAAGATTTCTTCTTCTTTAATTCTGCCGTTAATTGTTGTATAGCACGATTAGTGCATTTCTCTATACTGAGACAACAAGTTAATTCATCGCATTCATATTTCAACGCTCTGTTTAAACACTGTTCATCGCAAGTTTCTGTGCAACTGCACTCTGCGCGCTGTAGCTTTTGCTTATATTTGGATGGAGGTATTCCATCTACATATATGTTTTTCGAAATTTTCAACCATTTTTTACGCTCTCTGCATCTTGATCTTTGCGAAGGATTGTAAAACTTAGAAGGCAGCTTGAAATAAGATTGTGATTGAAGCCGCTTCAGACCATCATTTATGGGTAATTCAAGCTGAAACTTCTTCCCTATGTTTACTTTGTTCTGTTTCGGCACACAATATATACCTTGTTTCGCAATCAATGGTTCATCAATATGATATATTTCAACTCTATCAGACTCTGGTTTACTTGCATGAAAATTGGTGTCCTTTAAGATCCCTTCTACCAAGGATTCAAGCTTTAACCCAAGCTTCGTAGCTGGACTAAATGCAAAGAATATAGAAATATCTTGCTTTACTTTATTCATATCTTGGCCTCGTGTGCGTCTTTTGGAGACTGGCATTCTTACTTTTAAACTTCGACGAAATGTGAGGTGAACGCGCGTTGATGTCACGGTTTAGTATTAGGAAATTTAAGTAACGAAACTAAAAGAAGACTAGACGCTAAAGATCTACCCTTTTCATGAGACAGCTTATAGGATATATACTTCCATTATTTTTCTTTTGTTATATTTTATCGTGTATTTTTATATAAGCATTGTCTTTATTTGGAAAGTAAATAAACAAACAAATTTATAGAATTTGATTTTATGGTTAACCGCAAGTAGCTTGACCTTTTCGTTGGGGATAGTGTGTTATAATTATGTGGTTTATGATTATATTTTTTGTTATTATTGCTTCATTTTTAACGTTCATTGTTCTATTTGGTAGAGCACCTTCTTTTAAGAATACACTTGTAGCTACATTATATACGTTTTTTGCTGTTACGATACCGAATACGTTACATTATATTGATCTTCAACTAACTGGTGGCATTGTTGCAACTAGATCAAGAAGAGTGTTTCATTATATATTATATGAACCTAACTGGGCAGTCGCAATAGTCTATATGGGTGTAGTTACATTTGAAGAGTACCTTTACTTTCTCGATGTTTACAGTACTCTTGATTCTACACCCATAAGAATCGTAAGTCTTGTTGTGGCTCTTTCGCCCTATATTACACTTGTTTATGCAAGTATCACTCCTCCAGGAGTGCTGACGTCTACAAATGTTGAGCGAGCAATTGAGATATTTCCTTATGATAAAATTATATTTGTTCCCGCAGAATGTCCCACCTGTAAGTTCACGAAGCCTGCTCGGAGTAAGCACTGTGCTATATGTAATAGATGCATATCATTTATGGATCACCATTGTCCGTGGATTAACAATTGTGTAGGTCAAAATAATCGAAAGCATTTTATTTATTTTTGCATGGCTAATATGTTTTTGACTTTTTACGGTGCTCTTTTAACTTTGATATCCATACATAATGGGTTTGTACTCTACAAGGCTTCTGAGTCACTATCGACTCTAAATAGTGTGAATTTTTTATCGATAAATACTTGGAAGGCGATGTTGAATGATGGGTACATGACTTCGAGTCACTTTATAGTGTTTTGGACAGCATTACTTACATTTCCTCTTGCATTAGCCTTCACGATGCAGCAATTTTATTTCATTTACCTGGGAGTCACTATTAATGAATATGCTAAATGGGTAAGCGTAAAACATGGACTTAAAGATGGTACTCTATTCCAATTTGTTGATGAATCCGGAACTCCTTCTGGTCCTGGCCCTGGCAAAAATAGCTCCATCGTTCAACAATGGATGGGTGGACATTACAATAGAAGGCTTACACCTGAAGAAGTCGAGCACATAAACATACATCGATTAAGGCAAGTCCAAGTGAAAAGCTGGCATGAACTGAATAATTTGTATGATCTCGGATTTGCAGCCAATTTAGCAGCTATCTTTAAAGGACCTTATCTATAGCATCAGATTAGCTTTTTTTAAGTTCTGATAGCTTTGCGACTTACTATGGGATAGTTAGCACATTTAATGTAACGGTTATACTATTTTTTATAAGTTTAAGATATCCCAAATACAAACCTTTAAATTCTGGCGTCTGCAACTTCATCTATTTTCCTAAACGGGTAATATAGTTCCGGTACTGTCTAATATCGACAGATAGCACCTTTAGCTCATTTTTACTTGCTTAATACCGTTTACATTGTGTTCCTTATAGAACTGTATTCTTTTTGACCGTATCGGAGTTTCTCTTAAATGGCCCTCGGATAAGCTTCTTTTCATCTAACGGTTAAGATCTGAAAAGAGAAAGCATAGCGGTTTAAGGCTGATCTATTCGAGACCATACTTTGATCCATTACTTCTCACTTGATGTTTGTTCCTTCCACAACAGCGATATAGTTCATATTTCTATCCTTCGCTGTTTATGTGACAACAAATACTATTATAGTTTTGACATAACTAAAAGTTTTGACTATCCTATGCTGGATAGCTTACTGTTTCACTATCATGAAATGTGATATGGAATCATATGTACTAATAAATGTATCCCCGCATTTTTTTAAAATAAGCCGCACTTTCTTATTCTGGATATGGTCCGACGGGGCTTACCTCACTTAGCCATTTCCCCGCGTCCTCGGGTGGCTGTTTGCACTCTCTTTGCTACTTGTATATATAAATACCTCTGAAAAGATTGCGTACTTCAGTTTTTCTAGAAGAATAATTGTTAATTTTGTCTCTTCTTTGATTTTGCTCTTTTATTATTCGAAATATATTCAATTTTTAAAAATAATTTTGACGTTATCTTGATTGTTTATATTGTAACTACAAATGGTTGCTGTTCGCGTTCCTAAATCTGCTGGCGCCCGTGCCGCCAATCTTCTTAAAACTATTCAAGGACATTCAGCTGCATGTCCTTGCCATGGTTGTTCAAGTTTAAGAACTGGTGCTGTTAACAAATTAGGCCAGCTACGTAGATTAGCTGTTCCTTCAGATAAGCCAGTCCAAAAGGAGTACGCCTTCGAAATGGCTGCTAGTAATATTCGTTTTGGTCCTGGTGTGACACGTGAAGTAGGTATGGACTTCAAGAATATGGGTATTGAGAAAGTAGCTGTATTTACGGATGCTAATGTTATTAACTTACCCGCTATGAAAACAGCAATTGAATCTTTAGAGACATCGGGAATCAATTATGAGATTTTTAGTAATGTTAGAGTTGAACCTAAAGATAAAGAAGTTAAAGAAGCAATTGCATGGTCTAGAAAAGTTCAACCTAATGCTTACTTAGCTGTTGGTGGTGGTTCAGTCATGGACACTTGCAAGACCGCTAACTTATATCAATGCTACCCAGATGCTGATTTCTTGGATTTTGTAAACGCACCTATTGGTAAAGGGCTTCCTATTAACAAAGCTGTAAAGCCTTTGATCTGTATTCCAACAACTGCAGGCACTGGATCTGAAACTACTGGTACTGCTATTTTTGACATTGCTTCTGTAAAAGCTAAAACAGGTATTGCCGACAGAAAGCTTAAGCCACTCCTTGGCATTGTTGATCCTTTAAACACATATACCATGCCTTCTGAAGTCAAATCATCGTCTGGACTTGACGTATTGTGCCATTCACTTGAATCTTGGACTGCTATACCATACAACGAACGTGTTCCACGGCCTGAAAACCCTATTAACCGCCCAGCATACCAAGGTGCTAATCCAATTTCTGATGTTTTTAGTTTCGAAGCTCTTAGAATGACTGTCAAATATTTACCTCGATCCGTTAGAGATCCTGAAGACCGTGAAGCACAAGAACAAATGTTGCTTGCTGCAACTCTCGCGGGTGTAGGTTTTGGAAATGCCGGTGTACATCTTTGCCATGGTTTATCTTATCCAATTTCTGGCATGAATCCTGGCTATAAGCATCCTGGATACAAGGTTGATCATCCGATTATTCCACATGGTGTTTCAGTAGCTGTTTCCTCGCCTTCTGTATTCCGATATACCGCTGCTTCGAACCCTTTACGCCATTTACAAGCAGCTGAAGTTTTTGGTGTTGATATCAGCAACGTGAAACTTGAATCAGCGGGTGAGGTATTATCTGAAGCTCTTGCTCGCTTCCTCGACAGCCTTGGAGACCAACCAAGAGGATTGGAGGGACTCGGATTTAAGAGATCAGACATTCCTAACCTTGTAGAAGGTGCCCTTCCCCAACAGCGTGTATTGAAACTTGCTCCATCCATCTCACATGAACAAGAGCAGCAGCGAGCTGATCTCACTACCATCCTAGAAGGTTGTTTCAATCTCTAAGCTACTTGTATTTTTTACTTGTATATAACGCTTTACCATTCAAATTTAAACTTATCTAGTACTTCTCGTTATTATTCTTTTACTAAATTCCCTGGCTATATAAATGTCGATCTTACTGTTCATTGACATAAAATACAACCTACAACTCGTTGTAGATTCTTTGTATAATTTTTAAAGTTTAATTTGAAAAAATACTCCCAGCTTAAGTGTAGGTTTGTAAACTTACTCTTCCTTATCGTATTCTATTACTGGTGCACTTTTGTATATTTAAACTTTATCGCATTTTTTGGTGCTGACCACCCTATTACATACTTTAATTGTGGGTTACCTATGGGATATTCTGGATCAGTTTTGGTTCAACTATATTATCCTATACTTCGTACTTTAACTACCAACACGGCACACCATATACAACATATATAAAGATTAATACAATACCGGTTCGTAGCCACCAAAACCAATTTTTTCTTCGTGTTTTTTTTTCTCTTCGATACTTTTTTTCTATATAGACATTATTTTTTTGAGTGTTCTGTCTTGATAAAATTGACTATTTGACTACTCGAAAAAAGTTGTAATTCTGTGAGCGCGAAAGCAACTGATTCCTGGCGTTTTTTTCTCTTTTTGCCGCAATAGCACTTTATTTGTTTGAGCCTGCCTTTCTGGTTTAATTCTATTCAGATTTTTCCAACTTTAATTGTGCGTCTTTCTTCTTTACTTTTTCTTTAGTTTTTGATACAAATCGATGGTCGTTAAAAATGGTCGATCCATTAGGTCAAGCAGCCAGCTGACATCTACTGCTGCGGCAGTTGGTTCAGATGATGAATCTGTTGAACCAGGTGGGCATTGCCCTCCTCGTAATAATCAATCAATTAATAGGCGTGTAGCGTGGGTTCTTACATGCTATTTGCCTATTGCGCATGCAATTCCTACTGCACTAATAAGAAGCCAAACGCGATCAGGTTCTGCGCAGGAACCTGAATCTGGGGGTTTCGCTATGAATCTTGCAATCTCTGTTATGCTTGTTCTTCTTGGTGGTGTTTTTGCTGGTCTTACACTTGCACTTATGGGCCAGGACGAAGTTTATTTACAGGTAATTGAACAGTCAGGTGAGCCAAGTGAACGAAAGGCTGCTGCTAAAGTTCGGAATTTATTGAAACTTGGCAAGCATTGGGTACTAGTTACTCTTTTACTTTCAAATGTTATTACAAACGAATCTTTACCTATTGTTCTTGATCGTACTTTAGGTGGAGGTTGGCCAGCTGTAGTAGCTTCCACCGTTGCTATTGTTATCTTTGGCGAAATTATCCCTCAAAGTATATGTGTTCGCTATGGACTTACTATTGGCTCAATGTTTGCTCCCTTTGTACTTGCACTGATGTATCTTCTCTATCCTATAGCTGTTCCTACTGCTAAACTTTTAGACTATGCGTTGGGTGAAGATCATGGCACTATGTACAAGAAAGCAGGTTTGAAAACTCTTGTAACTTTACACAGAACAATGGGTGTGGAAAGACTTTCACAAGATGAAGTAACAATTATATCAGCAGTGCTTGATTTGAAAGAAAAGCCTGTTGGTCTCATCATGACACCTATGCAGGACGTTTTCACGATGAGTGCTGATACTGTTTTGGATGAGCCGATGGTCGAAAAAATATTGGAGGCTGGATATTCAAGAATTCCAATTCATGCTCCTGATCAACCTTTTAACTTTGTTGGGATGTTATTAGTTCGTATACTTATTTCTTATGATCCGGAAGATGCTAAACCTGTTTCCACTTTCCCTTTGGCAACTCTACCAGAAACACGCCCCGATACTTCATGCTTGAATATTTTGAATTATTTCCAAGAAGGTAAATCACATATGGTTTTAGTATCCAATAATCCAGGTGAATCATTTGGTGCATTAGGAGTCCTTACTTTAGAGGATGTTATTGAGGAGCTAATTGGCGAAGAAATTGTTGATGAGTCTGATGTCTATGTTGATGTCCACCGTGCTATCAGAAGAGCTCAACCTGGACCTCTTGCTAGAAGACTGATTAACTATGTCCATTTACACCATCATGTGGAGAATTCTGCTGCGGAAGCGGATTGCACTCTTAAAAGGAAGCCAATACGTCCTGCTGAGCCTAATGCGAAACTTGAACCATCAAATTTGGCATCAAATCCACTATTGACTAACAACTCGAATGTTAAGATTAAAGTTCATAGCTCGCCACTTCTTACTCCCGAGTATGACTTAGGAATGTATGTCCCTCCGCTTGATACTGGCAGTAGTGCTATTTCAAATGGTGCTGCTTATGGATCTATGGCTTTGAATGAATCTAATAATATTCGAAACATTGCAAAGATTACTATTAATCAAGGGAAAACTGCACGTCATTCCCCTAGTCCTGACTTGAATGATGATGATAGTCTTTTAATCACAACTGGTGACACTCGAAGTGTACGAAGCAATCGCTCTGGTGGTATATTGGAAAATATTGTTAGTGTTGGAGGTGTTTCCAAGGTTGTTATTGAAACTACTCATGGATCAGATGATGAATTTTTTGAAGAGAATTTTAGACGTAAAGACTATCGACCTTAGGATACCATGCTAACAGGATAGAAGGGCTTTTTATGTGTGTTCTTTGTTTTGTTTATCTTGTACAATTGTTTCTGTGAAGAAAAGATATACAGATTGCGATAATCCTAGGAGTATTTGGAGTAACTTACATTAATTTCGTATATGACTAACTATATTATTATTATCTCAAATAGATTATTAATACTAAATGATATCGTAAGAAATTCCAATGTTAAGATGCAAACTTGCTGAGTGGATTCGAGTTAAAAAGATAGAATATCACATATCAAATTTGATAATCTCACTCTTCTCAGAAGATTTAATGGATAATTCAATGTATGCAACATCAGCAAGACCTTCTTGAGGACTGAACTTGGAATTCACTTCTCCTAATTGAATAGACTCAAAAAATGCTACGTACTCATTATAAATAGAATCTTGAAAAGAATATTTAGGTACAACTTTAAATGTCAATGGAGTTGGTTTAGGAGCGGTGCGCAATGCTGATTCCTTAGGGTAGAATATCACAGTATTAGACCCGTCGACATGTACCATACCATTTTGGCCATAGACATCAAATGAAAGTCGTCTGACTGAAGCAGCCCACGAAAGAGTGACTGTGCCAGATACATTATCAGATAATGTAACACTGGATACAAGTGTGTCAGCTGGTGGTAAGTGATATTGAATTTGGCGGACGGAAGCATCTATAGTAGATATTTTCGTACTATCTGAACAAACTAAAAGTCTTAGAAGTGCGATGGAATGTACACCGCCATCTAGAAGGAATCCGCCCTGGTATTCAGGAGTTTTCCTCCATGGAGTACTAAATGAAGGATGGCCTTCATCTACAACCGAAGTTACTAGCATGTTAAAAAAATGAATGCTGCCAAGTTTAGTTTTAATGAGTTCTTCTGCTTTTAAGTAAACAGGGTTAAAACGATGTTGCTCAGCGACTGCCCAAATAAGACCAGGGTGTGTTGATTTCATACCTTCGTACACTTTGATCATATCTTCTGCAGTTTTCATGTCTTTTGCAATGGGTTTCTCGCTCATAACGTGCTTCCCTGCCTTTAAGCATTTTAATACAAGATTGGATTGAACAGTAATAGGAAGAGCTACAGTTACAGCCTGAATATCACTTCGAGATAAAAGTGCATCTAAAGACATAGATTTATCAATATCATCTGCATATATGTCAATTTTAATAGCAGGATCTGCTATTTTGGCAGCGGTATCGACAGCACTTTGATTTCTACGACTGTAAATCGCTTTAAGTTCAAATTTACCAGTCTCTAAAATAGCAGGAATGTGCTGTTGGTTAACAAACCCACCAGCACCAATTATAGCAATTCCAATCATGTGTGTATATCAAAAAAATGTCCTATATTAAAACTGAATACAATCTACAATGTAAGGACTTTCGAACTGGATATAAGGGATATATAAAGTTAGGAAGCATCATGTAAAAGTAACATATGCACCATTCACGAGATCAGGGTTCATCATTCTCGAGCGTTTCAAAAAAAACATGAAACTCTACTAACGGTTAGTAATAAAAGCTTTTGATCTTTCACTGGATTATTACAATAAAGGGATCTGCAGATTTCCTCTATTTACTTTCATCTTGACCTCTTCAAGAATATACATAAAATAATGCGTTGCAAATCATAAAAGGAGATAGCTTCTTAAAGTGTTTGAATTCAAAAGCTATTCAATAAAAATGTAGGGTTAAGCTATGTTTGTGAACTATCCCATAAAACTATATAGTTGAACCAACAGTTTTTTTCTCGAACTAACCGGTTACATGCACTTAGACCACACATAATAAGTTAAAAGTTAAGAGAAAGGCCACCTTTGGTATTTTATTTACTTTAAATATGGATCCAGAACTTGAAGCTATTAGAAAGGCTCGTTTAGCTGAACTTCAACAAGGAGGAAAGCCTGGTGATAAATCTGCTGAAGCGCCTAAAAATGAATCATCTGGTGCTGATGAAGCTAGAGAAAGCATACTCGCACAAGTTCTCACACCAGATGCAAGAGAAAGATTGTCGCGTATAAGAATGGTTAAAGGAGATAGAGCACGTTCTGTTGAAGACATGATTATTAGAATGGCACAAACGGGTCAGATTTCCAGAGCTATTAATGAGACTTCGCTAGTACAGATTCTCGATAGACTTTCAGCTGGAACTTCGAAACAAAACAGTATTGTATATCAAAGACGGTCTACATTGTCTGATAGTGACGATGAATGGGATTGAGTTTTATATGGGGTTTTTAACTTGTATGTGCTATGAAGTGCGGTGTAAAACTATCGGAAGTGATACAATAATATATGCAATTGCTGATTATGATCATCTTTATGACTTTAATACTGTGTTAATTCAAATTTCACTAGAGTGTGATTATTATTCGCGTATCAAGATAGAATCCAATTAATACTTGTTTGTTTGAATGGTTGGAAACTCGTACTGTCTTCGTTGTGTTGTGGGCTAGATTCTTAAACATAACACATTTCTGTGAGCCAGTTGTTGTGATGTTTGCATTTGTTCATCTTCTAATTTATAATACTTCTGTTTTCTACCACCACACCTTACAAGATATATTTTTGAAGTATTGCTTTTATTATGTGTATATTCCTGAGATTCCATACACTCAATGACCTTTCATTTACGGTTTGTATCATCTTAGATATTTTTATGCTAGTTACATGCCTCTTTGGTGTACATGTAATTAATATAGAGTGCAGTGGTGTATATTCTTAATGGCATGCACGCAAACTATACGCAAGAACAGTTTATTCGAAATTTTATGAGATGATTATGATCCTACATCCGGTTGCAGTACTTGGTTACTAGCTCTGCTGCTCAAAAGTTGTATGATACCTTTTGAGATTAGTGATATTATTAAGGGGGCGTGGAATTACTGAACAGACATTATTATTGGCTGGTTGGAGTTAAACATTGCTTCTTTGTAAACTTACAATTGTTACATTTAGGTTCACTTGAGCTTTAAATGAAGTGGAACTGATCTCAACCTAGTCCTTGGATAGTGATTTCCAGTATGTGTTCATATTTGATCTTAGTAGGTTGAAAGTTAAAATTTCCACCTCTAGGAATATCACTGTCTAGTAGATTATCATGTTTTTTCACTGGCTTTAAGTGAGGTAGATCCGAGATTATTAAAAAATTTATATCATATAACTTAAGTCTTTATATTTTGCATTATGCTCAAGCTGATTATGGGATTTTTGAAACTTTGACAGATTGCTACTGTGTGCCATATTTGCATTCGGACTCGACACATAAGGCAAGATTATTTCAGTATTTACAAAACATTTATGTCTAATATTATAATATTATACTATTTTATGTATGTTGTAATTTTTTTTCTCACTCTATGTCCATGAGGCAACGCGTATGTACGATACTGCATATCGAATGCTGCACGTGCAGTTTCCTATTTTAGATCGAATGTAAACAACCTCATCATTTGGCAATTTGGCTTAACAATTATATGTCAACTACCATATTCAGTTATTTATATAAGATAAAATATTTTTTTCGTACGAAGAATCATTATTAAATAATCCATAAGATATGTTACTTTTTGGATACTTGACTGCTTATGTTCATCTGAAGTTTGATTTCATAAAAGCATGTGCATGGTATACAGTCAAAATTTGTATTCATACAAATACTTCTGTCCTCCTTAAATACACACACGTATAGTGGTTAGTCATTCTTTTATGTAAGTTAACTAAATCTACTGTGACATATCTAGTACAGCTAAAATACTACTAAGAAAATTATGTTTAGATGTAGAAAACTATGGCTTTGATTGGAAGTTAGGTAATATCTGCCAGGTCTCTTCATCTTAGTTCAACTCTTTGAGTATAGACCTACAACTAGTTAAAAACTGATACATGTCTAAATCCAGAAGAAAAAAAAGTACCTTAAAAAGTATAGTGATATCTATTCATGAAGATTTATAAAGTTAGGATCACAAAGGTGGTGGCGTATGTGGTTCTTTTCGGCATCTGCTATCCCAAGATCTGGTATCTCTAATTTGGCACATAAAGAAACTCAAAATATTTGATTGCTTGATCCAATAAGCCTCTAACCCCAAACAATTCAAAACCTTTTAACTCCTCTATTATGACATTGAATAGTTCAGCTAAAGAAACGAGAATAAGCTTGCCTTTCTTTGGCAACTCTTGCACTTCGTTTCGTCTTAGCTTCGGCAAGTTTCTTTGCAGTTGTAGGGTCATTCAAGTATCCTAAAGACTTTGCCAAAGTTTGAACCGCGCTTTCTTCGCTATTCAAATTTAATAAGCCAGAACCAAGACGGTAGTACGCCTTTGCCAATTCGCTATCAGTTAATTTCGCTTCAGAATCAATAGCGGCTTGAGCGGATTTGACGACTTCAGCCCAGTTTTGTTTCTTTAGTTGAATTAAAGAAATATTCATTTGAGTAATTGCTAGTAGCTTATTAAAGTGGTCACCATAAGGATCAGATAAGTCGGGCATAAACTCATTAACATAGCGCAACACTTTATTATATTTAGTTAAAGCAGTATCAAGATCACCTTTTTTAAAAAAATCAGTACCTACAGCTTTAATTTCTTCTGTGGCTTTATATGTTTGCTCGGAGTTTTCAGGATCAAAGGAGGTCTCATCTTCTGGGAAGTCTTCATACTTGTCTCCTGCATTATCCTGTACAGGAACCTCTTCAGATTGAGAAAGTTCACCGCAATTAGAAATAGTGATTGTTTTTACGGGAACATCATTAGCACCTGTTTCTTGATGTTCAATTTGACGGACGATACTTTTCCCAGCAATTACTTCACCGAAGACAACATGCTTACCGTCTAAATGAGGGGTAGGCACAGTTGTAATAAAAAACTGTGAGCCATTTGTATTAGGGCCAGAATTTGCCATTGATAAAAGAAATGGTTTGTCGTGCTTAAGTATGAAGTCTTCATCATCAAACTTTTCACCATAAATAGATTCACCTCCAGTCCCATTTCCGGCAGTGAAATCACCACCTTGAATCATGAACTTTTTAATTACTCTATGAAAAGAAGAACCTTTGTAATGGCGAGGTTTACCTGCAGCTCCCTTGCCTTTTTCGCCAGTACACAACGCTCTGAAGTTTTCAACAGTCTTAGGAGCTGAGTCTTTGAATAAAACCATGTATATACGTCCAGCGGGGGTACCACCGATATCAATATCAAAGAATACACGAGGATTTAAAGACATTTTAAAATTTATAATTTAAAACTAAGATATGTACAATATATGACAATTTTTCTTTAGAAAAAATAGATGTGAGTAAGATAAAGAAATACGGAGTGAATAGTGTGAAAGATGTTGCTAGAAGAAATCATAGCTCCTAGAAAAGGTGAAGCTAGTGAGGCTCACATTTGGTTTGCTTTCTCCTATAACCGTTAATAGTAACATTTAAACGCTTTGTTAAATGTAGATCATTCCATGTTATTTTGAAGGTGAAATACAGCAAAAATCCCATAAACACAGAGCTGCATGATGGTAAAAGCTCAATGGGTATCTAAGCTTTTAAAAAATATCAATCTAACCGGTTAGAACTAAAATAATGAAGCAATCTTTACACCATAAAGAAGAGTCGAAATCATTGCCACCATATTAATTGCCATTGAGACACCATGAATTTTCATAAACTTCTTTTGGATTGCTTTTAATTCATCGCTTGCAGCAGGATCCAAAGCATTGACACCTTCAGTTCTTTCTAATTCTGCTCTTTGCAAAAGAATACGATCAGTTAAAGACATAATAATAAACTTATTTGCTGCTCCTGCAACACAGGACAATGTCAATGTAGTTATAGCAAATGGTGAACTTCTTAAACTATAAGGAGTAGTAAGAGCTAGAATTACGGGTGCAATTGTTTGCAGAGTAAAATAAGTAGGAAACATTTTTGATTGAAGTGCAGCAAATTGAGGTCTTTCGAGTACTTGGAACGCAGTGATGCCTACTTTAAAAGAGTTCCATAAATCAGTACCAAAAAGAATAGAATATGCCCATAGATGGTAAATACCAGGTTTAGCCAATACAGAGAAAAATGAATTCATTTTGATGTTTGGTTATTGTAGAGGATAAACACAAAATAAGAGGCAAAATATAGAAAACAGATCAAAGAAAGAATATAAATATGGGTATCTTGAGAGGAAAATCGGTGATGGCCGGAATCATCTTAAGATTAACAATACTCATACCGGGTAAAAAAATTGGATGAATATAGGACTTTCCTTTCGAAATATCCCATGCACCACGAGCGAAGTTAGGATTTCGTCTACAAAGTTAAACTGAAATTTACTGGTATATATTCTAAAAGTCTAGACTGTTTGATCTAAAACTTGCATTTTTATTCATATATTATGGTGGTTTAGTGAACTTCTTATTGTCGCATAACCGTTAGATAAATCTATCGATATTAAAAAGAAAGAAACCCCCACATATGGGATATATGGTTTAACACATTGTAGCAAATCGTATGACACATGATGTCTGGTCAACAACTTTGGTATTTGGGATTTTATAGGATTTATTTAAAAAGAATAAAATTATTTAGGTATCATGGATATCGGTTAAGTGAATCCTTCATTTATATGACAGGTTACCTAAATTTGATTCTGATATGCATGAATGTCTAAAGTCTACTTAATCACAGTAAATTTGCTTATCGAATGAGTTAACGTAATTGTCTGTCACTCCGTGTCGTGGTTCAGATTTACGTCAATATATGCCATACTATCATATTTTGTTCAGTGCTGCTTAACTTGTATCGCTCACCTTGTATCATATTGTATAGTCACTGGCCCATCATTAACCAATTCAACATCCATCATCGCTCCAAATATTCCATCCTTTGGTCTCTTGCCCATTCTTTCTTCAATAAGTTCTAATACTTTAAAATATAACTCGCGTGCAACATCACCTATATCCAATCGTTAGAATCCTAATCTTCTTAGTAAAGAGATAGCCAAAGCATACCACTGTCGTTATTACTTACCTTTCGCCGCTGCATGGAAATCTGGTTTGGTTCCTTTCTTTACAGTTCCATATAATGTAAATTGCGATACTATAAAATCATGATCATTTGTTAGATACCATGCATATAAACATATATTATTACTAGATTAACTTACCACATAAGATACTGCCATTGATTTCATTCACATTCTTCTTCCATTGAACTTCTCCTTCAGGCCATAATCTCATCTTAACTATCTTATCTGCTAACTTCACTGCGTCTGCTTCTGTATCATCACCTGTAATACCAACTAGTACTAGAAGTCCCTGTTGAATCCTAAAACATTACGTGTTAGATAACAGTTATTATGTATACACCAGCTCATAATGTACTTACTTAGAAGCTAAAACACTATCAACAGTTACTGAAGCGCGCTTAACACGCTGAATTACAGCTTTCATTGTTGAAGATATTTACTCTTTAGGATAATCCGTATCTGTGTAGCTCGATTTTATCTTTGGCGCGTGCCTACGCCTAAAGTTTATCTACTATAATTGGCTATCTATAGGATAGTTCTAACCGTTACAAGAAATGTGTAGCTAAACGTTATGTCATAATAATTAATATTAAATTATTCCTATTTTTATAAATTAACTTAATTAACTTAATTATATATAATTATTCTTTAACCATAAAAACATATCCAGTAGGTACTTAATCAAGATCTTCTGATGTGATATCATCGTAATCATCATCGTCAGCATCATCCATCAATACATCGCCATCCTCAGGTTCGTGATTTGGAATAACAGTTATTCCTGATCCATCATCTAATGCTGTAACTTGAGCAACTTCTCCGTCTCGAATAAGATTTCTAAGAAGTAAAACTGCAAGCCTATTCAAAACTTCATTTTGAATCAACCTGTTCAATGGACGCGCACCAAGATCTTTAGAGTAACCATGATCACATAAGTAATCCTTTGCACGATCATCAACTTTGATAATAACATTCTTGTTAGAAGAATTAAGACGATCTTGAACTTCCTTCAGTCTAATATCAACAATCTTTCTGATATTCTTCCTAGAAAGACGATTAAATACAACCATGGATGAAATTCTGTTCAAAAATTCAGGCTTGAAATGTCCTTTAACTGTATCCATAACTCTTTCGCGTGTGTACTCATCAATCTTTGTGCCAGTAGATTGCTGGATATATTCAGCTCCAAGATTTGAAGTCATAATGACAATACAATTTTTTGCGCTGACTAGCTTGCCAGATGAAGCATGAATGATACCATCGTCCAGCAACTGCAAAAGAACCGTAAGCACTGAAGGGTCAGCCTTCTCAACCTCGTCAAATAATACAACAGAATATGGCTTTCTTAATAGTGCTTCAGTCAATAAACCACCTTCTTCATACCCAACATACCCAGGTGCTGCACCTAATAATTTACTTGAAGACCATTTATCTGAAAGCTCAGAACAATCAATACGAATTATAGCACGCTCATCTGAGAACAAAAAACCTGCCAATTTCTTAGCAAGCTCAGTCTTACCTGATCCTGACAGCCCAAGAAACAAAAAAGATGCTGGTGCATTAGGATTTGCTAAGCCAGCTCTGTTAAGCCTAATTGCATTGGATACTGCTTTGACTGCATCTAACTGTCCAACAACTGCTTTAGACAATTCACGCTCCATATTAATCAATTTTTGATTCTCGGCCTGTGTCAACTTCTGTACAGGAATACCAGTTAAACGCCCAACAGTTTCGGCAATCTGATCAGGTCCAACAATGTCATGAAGTAAATTCTTATCTTCTTCTTCTTTAGATGCTTCCTTTTCTTGAATTTTCCTCTTGATTTCAGGAATTGCAAAGTATCTCAAATCAGCAGCAGTCGCAGTGTCACGCAAACGATCGGCTTCAAGTGCTTTATTTTCCAACTCAGCTAACCTGTGTTTCAAACGGTTAATTTCGTCCATGCCTTCCCGTTCTTGTTCAAATCTCTCACGTAAGGGGCGCAATTCTTCTTCAATTTCAGCTTCGTGTTTCAAAGCTTCTTCAAGACGCTTCTTAGTAGTAGGGTCCGTTCCCTTATCACGTTCAAGTGCCTTTATTTCAACCTGGATAAGATTTAATTGACGTTCCAAAGTATCAAGCTTCTCAGGACGAGAATCTCTTGCAACAGCCACAGCTGCTGCTGCTTCGTCAATCAAATCAACAGCAGAATCTGGAAGTCTTCTATAAGTAAGATACCTTCCAGCCAATTGAGCAGCACTAACAAGTGCACTGTCTAAAATTCTAATACCATGATGTAATTCGTACTTTGGTTGTAAACCACGTAATATTGCCACAGTTTCTAAAACTGTAGGTTCTCTTACTTCAACTTTCTGGAAACGACGCTCAAAAGCAGCATCTTTCTCTACGTGTTTCCTATACTCCTCGTTAGTGGTAGCACCGATACAATGAAGTTCACCACGAGCAAGCATTGGTTTAAGCAAGTTAGCAGCGTCAGTCTTTCCATCGCCCATAAGCATATGAATTTCGTCAATAAACAAAATAATCATATCCTTAGACTCGCTGATTTCTTTGAGAACACCTTTAATACGTTCTTCAAAATCACCTTGATACTTAGCACCTGCTTTTAAAGCTCCAAGATCGAGAGAAAGAAGCTTACAGCCTTGAAGAACAGTAGGAACATCATTATCAATAATTCTCTGAGCTACACCTTCAACAACAGATGTTTTACCTACACCAGGATCACCAATCAGTACAGGATTAGATTTTGTACGACGAGCTAGTACACGGATACAACGACGAATTTCTTCTTCACGACCAACGACAGGATCCAATTTACCTTCTCTAGCACGTTCTGTAAGATCAATTGCGTATTTATTAAGAAATTCATATGAGTCGCTGGTATCAGCGGATCTGGAATCGATTCTACGACTACCACGAAGAGAATCAACAGCGGATTCCAATGAAGTTATAGGTATATTAACTTCCTGAAATACTACTTTAATAGAAGCATCATCAAATAAAGCTAACAGCAAGTGATCTTGTCCAATATAAGAATCTTTTTGTTTAGATTTGATTTTTTTAGCATGTTGAAGTACTTGAGCAAGCTGGCCTGAAGGAGTAACTTCAGCAGGAGCAGGTTGCTGCATTGGCAACCTAACTAAATGTCTATTAATGACACGTTCAACAGGAGGCCATTCATATTTTGCCTTCTCAACAATTGTTTTCAAGAAAGGTGTTTCTTCACCAGAATTGTCCGCGATAGCAGCTAATAAATGAATTGGCATAATTGTAGCATGAGAATGATCAGTCGCAATCTGTGCTGCATCTGAGATAAGTTTAGTTGCACGATCTGTTAGTTGTAAGTCCATATTTAATTTTTTATATAAAAAGTATAAGAGATTGGTTAATGTCTAAAGATGCGGAAAGTTGGCTTAATTACGTATATATATATGAGAGTGCTCTCGAGTCTAAGATGATCCCGATCTGAACCTTATTTTTGTGGGGTGACTTCTACTATGTTCTAGAACTTTCTACCACTTATCATACAACTCTAGAATTTTCTATATTTTTTTTATAATTTAAATAAAATCTATACGGTCCACTATGCAATTGCTGTATGTATTTTATTCTTTACTGATATTCTGCTTATTCGGTCTTACATTTGTTTGAAACACCTCTGTTTCCGCGCAGATCATTGTACCAATGATTCACAAGCTTCAAGCCTTATTAAATTTAAAGTTCAATTATAACCAATGAATATCTTATTCGCCGTATGTCCCAATCGTTTTTTCAATTATTTTCTTCTATTGGTTGTATGAACTACCCCTATACGTTTTCTCTTGGAGTAACCTCTACAGGCTCTGCATCTTACACTAATACTCTGGCAGTTTGTTTTTTTGTGTAACACTACTCAATTATTAAGAAATCGAGATTTTTTCTTAATCTAGTCTTGTTTTGATTTTGTCTACCTACTATTTGCCGTACTCCAATTTTTGGAAGGAGGTGATTGTGCTTTCATTGAGAATTGATCCTTGGCTATTTGCAAGATTTCTTCTTACGTCTTTATTGCCTCAATTTGCTTTTTCATTGTCTGAACTAAGCAATACTAAAACAGCACTTATCTCACTCCATCTGAACCATCTGATATTGCTTTAGATCTCTCGCCGCCTATTACCTTTTTTGGTTCTAATTACTTATTGTTTAAGCCTATCCCATCTAACTCTATCTTTGTCTCTTTTGTGTCTTCCCCTACGTCGCTGTTCTGATTTTGATTTGACTTAACAATGGGGTTCCAAGCTTTCATATTTGTTTACATTTTGGGTGGGCTTACTTTTATGCCACTTCTTGTTATAGGCATATTATCTTTTGTTTACTTTACAAGCCCTGTTGTGCAAGATGCTAAAAATGTTGATTCATCTGATGAGAAGTTGTTGAACTTGTCAGAGCAAGAAACTAAGGAATCTGATGAATCGATTAAAAACCTTTCTTTGCAAGGCATAGATATAAAGAATCAGCTATGGCTTGTAGTGACACGTCATTTCATCTCCTTTCCAGCAGAATCAAAGCAAGAGAAGCCAATTGTTACACCTGAGTCTGCATATTCAACTATATACAAGCATTTTCGAGGAATGGGCTCTAATAATTCTTTTTCAAGTAGTGAACCTAAAAGGAAATCTCAGAGACGTTCTTCGCCTAATGAATTCTACGCTTTGTTAAAACATGGAAACTTATTTCTTTACAGGGATGAAACAATTACAGATGTAAAGCATGTAATTGTGCTTTCCAAATACTCTGTAATGATATGGCCTCCTGCCAGGCCTGATGGCTCGCTCTTTATTAAAAGACATGCTATATGTCTTATGCCTCATGCGGACGCTATTAAGATTAGAAATCTTCTGCTAAGAGGAATTACTGATATCTCTGAGCCTGAAAATTCATTTTTTTTATACTCTTATTCTTGCTCTAGAAAAGAAGACATTTATTTTGATTTACTTAAAGCTACTGCTGGCAACTCGCAACTTAGAAGACCTGTGCAAGATATACACATCGATCCACAGTTTGCCGCTATTCCCGTCATGCCTAAAAAGGATGATATTATCTCTCTTATTCATTCATTAAGCGCTTCTGAAGCGGATATTCGAATGAGATGGTTTAATGCTTTACTGGGGCGTCTATACCTTGCTGTGAATACAACTATACCTACTGAAGCATTTCTTAGGAGTCGTATAGAAAAGAAACTTGCTAATTTGAGACGTCCCTCTTACCTTGGAAATGTTTTACTCACTCATGTTCATGCTGGTTCTCAATTCCCAAGATTTACCAATCCACAACTTAAAGAAATCACACCTGAGGGGGACCTTACTTTGGAGATTGATGTAAATTATGCTGGTGACTTCTCGTTAGAAGTTTCTACCACTGTTTCACTTCCTTTTGCTAAGCTTAAGTCTAAAGATGTGAAACTTTTACTTTCTATTTGTGTGACAAAAATCTCAGGTGTATTAATTCTCAAAATTAAGAAGCCTCCTTCTAATCGTATATGGTATGCTTTTTCGTCTATGCCTGAAATTGCTATGAAAATTGAACCTGTTGTAAGCAGTAGACAAGTCAGTTATAATGTTGTTAACAGTGTTATTAAGACAAGAATTATGAATAGTATAAAGGAAAGTTTGGTCATGCCATATATGGATGATATCTCATTTTTTGACACTTCTGATGACTTTTATAGAGGTGGAATTTGGGATTCTCAGTTATACAGTCAGTCTCAGAATGAAACTGAAACTGAACAAAAAATGCCTTCTGCAACTTCAATTACACCTCACGCTTCATTTTCATCATGCTCGGCTGATGAAACTACAAAAGAAACATCTAGGATTTCCGATACTACGTTTGAAACAGCTAGTATCCGTTCTACGGATTCTGATTCAGCTGGGTTTTCTAACGACGTTTCAGTGTTTACTACACGATCTTCTACTGCGCCATTAAGCAGTGGCAAATCTAACGAGGTGCTACGCTCATATCCAAGTAGTCAATCTTTGTTGGCATTATCTGCTGGGAGTATTTCTAAAAGGAGAACATCATTCACTTCAACAAGCTCTGCAACTATTGGAATAAATAGTGCAAAGGTTTTTGTCCATGATGGTCAGATTAAGAATCTGAATAAAGAGGATGATGGATGTGAATCTATATCTACTAGCCCTTCTGATTCGGTGCATGACGATATATCACTTAATACAAAGGAGAAAAGTGCGACGATTTCACGGAGAGGTTCTATTCTTGGTACTAACGAAAAGCTTCCTGAAATGATCGAAGAGTTTAATGATCTAGAGTTTTCACAATCTGCCAACTCTTCACCTATACCTCAAAGTATTAATAATGATTCAATCGACTACAGTCCTTCAAGAGATATTGGCGGCGGGGATAGGACTACATATAATAAAGCAGAAATTCTTGCAGGAAATGTAATGAAATGGGGGTCGAAGTATTTAGCCAGGCGGGCTACAGCGTCAGAAGCCGCTCGAAGAAATGAGCTTATAGAGCGAGCAAGAATTATAATTTACGGTGATGAAGAGCTGTCGAACCATAAAGATATTGAAGGTTTTGCTCCCGATGGTACCCTTATAAATACACAGAGATATGACTTAAACGAGGGGCCTTCTTTACTAGAGGATGATGGAAGCCAAAGAAATATTTCACATTCTGCAGGCACTGGATCAAGCGAAGGATGGGTTTCTAACCCTATGGGATACAAAAGAGCTCCAGTGATGCAAATGCCTGGAATACATTCAAATTCTGTAGAATCTACCTCGCCTGTGTCTCCTTCAGTTTTACGTCCACCTTCTGCTCTTACGCCTTTGCCAAACCGCAGCATTGTACGTAAACCAGTCGGAGTCAATAGCTATATACCAAAAGACTTTATAGATAATTCTGAAACCTCCAAAGCTGAAATTGGTGTAAGTTCGGATTTTCCAGAAGAGGAATATGATTCGGAAATTAAGTCTGGTGAGAGCAATTTGGACGATTTGACAAGAACCTCAAGTAATGATGGAGATACAAGCTCGCTACATGAACTAGATTCTGCAGGCAGGTCTGGAAAAACTGATGACGGAGATGAGTTGAATGCAGATATGAGTAATGTTATGTTGCTTGATCTGAACGATGAAGACGAAGACGACAATGTTAACGATAATGACAAGGACGAGAGAATGGATCAGGGATATACAAATGATATTGATTCGAAAGTGCCTAAGCTGCCAGAAGAAGTAAGTGAATTTGAACCATTAAGGGTAGAATTTGCGCATAGTATGATGGATAATGAAATATTGGCATCTGGCATTGGGAAAGAAAGAAAGCTTAGTGTTGACATCCCTATGATGCCAGAGAAAGTGAGAAGGAAACCAGTAGGTGATTATTAAAAAACTACGAAATATTACTACGAATAGATATAAAAATAAGCTTCCCTAGATATAAAAGAATTAAGCTAGATCAAAAAAATCAAGCATTGTGAGAGAGAATGAAAGCCAGCCTTTCTACAAAAAGCGAAAAAGCATTAAAAAGAAGTCATCAAAAAATAAGTCAAGACTTGATATGTGAAAAAGATAAAACCAACAGAGGTAATGAGTAGTTAGTTTTTTATATGTGCATGAGACTGTATATATGCAAGGCAGATAGCCATATATCAGAGGCACTATCAAGAGATGAGCAGTAAAGTAGAAGACACAAAGGAAATGAATATCAGGGTTATAAAGGAAGAAAAACAACAAAAGCACAAACAAAGCAAGAAAGTATGTGACAAAAAACAAGAAGCAAAGAAAAAGAGCTTCCTAGAAATAGGAGGAATCTAAGGTCTAATGATAAACATTAAAAACCGTGAATCTTTACATTCTTTTTGTCAATATTAAGCTCAGTAGTAAGAAACTTGAGAACCTTCATGCGTTGATCGCCTTGAAGTTGAATAACTTCACCCATTTCCTCGTCTTTCACGATATTTCCATTGCAGGCAAAGTCTTTCTTAAGAGCACGAAGAACACGTTTCTGATCGTACTCAACTGGGAGGCCTTGAACGGTAGTTAAAGTCTTGCGTCCATTACGTTGTTGAATTCGTATATGGATATAATGTCCGATTTCGTTGTTTCCGGTTTCAGCGAAGGGGTCCTCACCAAAAAACTTGAGATTGTCGATAATACCAGACATAAACTAGGGAGAGAAAAAAGCACACAAAGGAAAAGTGGAGAAAAATAAAAGTTGTTGCAAGTTAAAGTTTTCCTTTTAAAAACTGTTTACACGCTTAAGAAATTCAAAAAGTGTAAAAATATGAAAAAAAATCAAAAAATTACGCCCAAATCGTCACAAAAAATATAACAATAAGAGAGAAAGAAAGAAGGAAAGAGAGAAGTGAAAATAAAACGAGTTGTCTTGTAGTCTTTAAAGTAAGATAAGCAGTAGTGAAATAAAGACTCAAGGAGGGTAAAAAAGTTCAATGATAATGTGTCTATATAGAAATTGCAATCAAGGAAACTGGTATTTTATAATATAATCTTGAGCAATTAAACTTCGCTGAAAGTCTTTGATTGTTATTTTTCTTTTCTGTTATGTTTAATAAAGCAAGCAAAGGTAAGAAGATAAAGGAAGGATATCAAATAGGACTTTGAAGGCAAAATGTACTATAGGAATAATTATATAAAAAGGGGCGGAATGAAATGACATAACGGTTATGGGGTTATTTCGTTTTGTTAGACCTTGCAGCCGCACCTTTGGTGGGGTTATAGGAGGAACAATTGATTGTACTGTAAGGGAAGTAGGTAAACAACAATAGGCTAGAGGATATTAACCTATTTTTGTACCTTGAATTCCATATGAGACATTTTCATTTATCCCATAGCTGCGCTTGATTATCGATATATTTTTATATGGGATAGCTTATAGGAATAAGCTGAGCCTGCTATGCTTTTTTTCTGCTTTTGACTGACTCTTTATATAGGATGCTATTTATAATTTATAACTAAGTTTATATTTTAATAAGTTAAGTTATAACATAAGTTATAAAAAAAAATAAGTTAACTTAATTTTAACTTAACTTAAGTTAAGCATATTCTTATAACCGTTAGGATAGGATAATAAACTAACAGGTAACATAAGTAAAATTAAGTTAAGGATAACTTACAGATCAATAATTTTATCTTAACGGTTACTTAGCCTGATATTACCCGGTGAAATGGAAATACGTAATCCCTTATCCCACATATCCCATATATCGGTTAAGTTAATTTATTAACCTAACTTTCTCCTCTTCTTTAAAATATAACGGTTAGGCTTTCTTATCTGTATAAACTCCCACTAAATTTGTCAGTCTAGCACATTACCTTCACCTTTCACTTTGGTTTCTGGGATTATAGCCAGAAAGCGAATAACAAAAAGTAGCGCTCTGTGTGTTCCTTTTTTTGTATCTTGTAGAAACTAGAATAAGTTTAGCTTTTTATATCTGCGTGATTTAGTTTAAAATAATAATTGATCTTTATATACCATTTCGATCGATTTCTCCCTATATTAGTTCTTTCTGTTTTTTTCTCTCCGAAACGTTGCCTTGATATTCGCATCAATCAAACTCAAACCGAAAAGTAATTACCTATTCATTCTTAGAACTTTATCATGTCTTCAAAAGGTAGACACGAATCTGTCTTGGCCGTAAATGTTAAAAAGGCTACTTCTTCTGATGAGACTGCTCCTAAACGTAAGCATGTTCGTGCTTGTATTGTTTATACTTGGGATCACCATTCTGCTAAGGCTTTTTGGTCTGCTTTGAAGGTTTTACCAATACTTGGAGATGAAATACAAACGTTTAAAGCTCTTATAACGGTTCATAAAGTAATTCAAGAAGGTCATTCGTCTGCTATTAAAGAAGCAATAATGAACATATCTTGGATTGATGGCTGCTCTCGTAGTTCGCATATTAATACGAGAGGTTATGCCCCACTCATTCGATCTTATGTGCAATTCCTTATGCAAAAGCTTCAGTTCCATAAAACTCATCCTGAATTTAATGGAACTTTTGAGTATGCTGAGTATGTTTCTTTAAAGACTATATCTGATCCAAATGAAGGATATGAAACTGTTTCTGATCTTATGAACTTACAAGATGAAATTGAAAACTTTCAACGTGTTATTTTTGCTACTTTTAAACGTAACTCTTCTAATGAGTGCAGAATTGCCGCTTTAGTGCCTCTTGTTTCTGAAAGCTATGGAATCTACAAATTTGTTACCAGTATGTTGCGTGCATTGAACTCCACTATTCAGTCTGAAGACGCTCTTCTCCCTTTGGTTGACAGATATAATGATCAGCACTTTAAACTTCGTGATTTTTACTACGACTGTTCAAACTTGCGCTATTTGACTTCCCTTATCACTGTACCAAAACTTCCAAGCGAGCCTCCAAATCTCTATCAAGAAGATGAAGATGCACCTCCTTTACCCATGAGACCTGCAGAATTAGAACCTCGATCTGATAGTGTTGTTGAAATTACTCCTAATGCTTCTGGTATGGCTGATGCTGAACCGATGACAGATTTTTGGTCGCAACAGGAAGAACAGCGTAAAATTGAAGAAGCGAATCTCAGGTTAATGCAACAGCAGGAAGCTGAACGTTTACGTCAGCAACAGTTCGAGTTGCGGCAACAACAAGAGTATGAAGATCGTGCTCGTTTGCAAGCCGAGCAGCAACGATTGGCTGCAGAGCAATTAATGCACGATCAAATGGCTCGTCATGCTCAAGGTCAAGTTGCTGAGCTGGAGCGTCATTTGCTCGATATGAGAGGTCAACAAGAACGTAACCAGCTTATGCTTGAGCAATATGATAACAGAGTAAAGGCTTTGGAAGCTGAACTTGAACGCGTCAATACAAGCAGTACTACACAACTAACTTCTAAGAATGATCTAATTGAGTCCCTTCAAGGACAAATTGAAAATTGGCGAAAGAAATATGAAGCATTGGCTAAACTATATTCAAAGCTTAGAGAAGAACATCTAGAATTAATGCAAAAGCATAAGCAGCTTCAGCTAAAGGTTGCTTCTGCTCAGGAAGCTATTGAACGTCGCGAGAAGATAGAAAGAGACATGAAAGCCAAGAATATTGAATTGGCAGATTTAATAAGAGAAAGAGACCGTGCTAGAAATGAGCTTGATCGTGCCAAAGGTGGTGAAAACGAAAAGAACCAGAAATTTGATCGTGAAATTCGTGAATTGAAAGATAAGTTAGATGCTGCTGAACGCTCGAAGGGAAGTGAACTTTCTTTACTTTTATCTAGACATAACCGTGAGTTATCGGATCTTGAGGATACTTTGAAATCAAAACAGCGTGCCATTGATGATCTTTCTGGCAGATTGAGTGGCGTTGATACCGACGCTATAGAAAAGTTGCGTGAGAAGGAAGAAGAGCTTGAGGTATATAAAGTTGGTATGGACGAAGCTCTCAAAGAATTACAAGCTTTGAAGTTGTCTCAGGATGACAGGGAAGTTGGGATGGAGGCTCAAATTGATACTGTATTAAAAGCACATGTTGAACGTCTATTTACCGTCATTGATATGCTGCTTCAGACTGGAGCAGCTCGTATTAAAGATGCCGTAATTGAATTGGATTCACCTATGCAAGCCGGTAATCAAAATGCATCACCTGCCTACACACTTTCTATTGTTGAAAATGCTAGTGTATCAGCTTTGGAGTTTGCCACAGCCTTTAATAATTTTATTGCAGAAGGCCCCTATGGAGATCATTCACCTCTTATCATTGCACAGAATGATTACTGCAAAGCTATAACTGCCATGTTGGATAATTGCAAAGGGTTGACACGTTTGATGGAAGATAAAATGGGTATTTCGCTTTTAAGAAGCTCTACTGATGCAGCAATCAGTAGTCAGATTTTTTTCTTGGGGCTTATGTCCAGTAAGCTTGCCAATCTTAACGATGAGAAAAAGATTGACAGAGTATTGAATTTAATGGTTGCAGTCCAAGAGAAACTTCAAGCTGTTACTGAAGAAGTTAGCAAGTTATCGGATGGAGGTATAAACTTGAACCAATCTGGAAATATTGAAGAACTTGTTGAGAATGAACTAGAGAAGGCTATTGAAGCTATTGAAAAAGGAGCGTCAAGACTTGAATTCCTTCAAAGTAAGCCAAAAGATTTAAATTTAAGTTCAAAAGAAGTCAAAGTTCATGAATCAATTCTTGCTGCTGCTATAGCGGTTACCAAAGCTATTGCAGCATTGATTCGTGCAAGCACGAGTGCGCAGAATGAAATTGTTGCACTTGGCAGAGGTACTAGTTCTAAAACTCAATATTATAAAAAGCATAATAAATGGACACAGGGATTGATCTCAGCAGCTCGTGCAACCGCAGCATCTACGCATGATCTTATTGAAATATCAGATGGCGTTTTATCCAACTCTAGATCATATGAAGAGATGGTTGTTTCATGTGGATCTGTAACAGCAGCGACAGCACAGTTAGTAGCAGCTTCAAGAGTTCGTATCTCTACAGCATCCAAGACACAAGATAAATTAGAAGAATGTTCTAAGAGTGTTAACAGTACATGCCGAAGTTTGGTTAACTTGGTTCAAGAATTGATTTCAAGTCGTCATAATGAAGATGATTGTGTTGATTACTCCTCATTGTCGGCACGTGAATTCAAGACAGCTGAGATGGAGCAGCAAGTTGAAATTCTTAGATTAGAGCATGCATTGAGTTTGTCAAGATCTAAATTAGGTGATATTAGAAAGTTGAGTTACAAGCATGAATATACAGGAGATGCTATTAGGGAGTCCAATGGACGATAAGATGAAGTAACCGATATCCAGTGAACGAATATTGAACGGTTTTTCTTACCAACTATCACATATGCGGTTTTTGTTGCATGAAATGATCATATATATTATCCTTTAACCGTTATACTATTCCTATATTTCTGTAATTATCTTCTATCCTATAAAGTGATCGGCAATCGGGTAGCTGTAACGAATGATTTAATCAAATAACCGTTAGTAGACTGGGTTTCTTCTTTAGTTTAATAAGGTTAGCGATACGAGAAGAAAGGAATTGAATTGATTATCGAGGAACGTATGATCTTTACATGTCTATAGATGATCTATTTTGTGATTATATTTTTATTCAGGTTTCTATTGACAAGCGAGCTGGGCTGTGTCTTTTCTTGAAGAATCAGCGTTTTTGGAGATGTTATCGACAAGTTCTATGGATCGCAAAATAAAGAGAAAGGCTGATGAGAAAACCTTATTTTCTCATTTAGTGTGTAGATACGCTTTTTCTCCAGACTAAGGTTAACATAAAAAACGGCTCCCCTCCCACTAAGACAAGAGATGCCAGAGAAAAAAAAGGTTGATTATAACACACTTTTTTTCTTTCTTTTCTGTCTTCTTCCTTTTCACAACCAATTTTTTTTGCAGAAGCCCTTTGTTAATTCTTACATTGACAGATTCTTTACCATTTCTTGAGGTTTTATAATTGCCTTATTTATTATTTATTGAACACATCATATATTATGTAAGTAAAAGCAAATGAGTATTAACTTAGGCAATGAACATATATCCACAGACAGAGTATCGTTTTCGGTCAAGTGGGATTGTTGATTTCTATGATTTTTAGGTATGGATTGGCAATTAAATGAATATAAGTCGATTTGTATATGTGTGTATATGTGTGAATATTGGGAAACGATGTTTAGAGAGTTTAGGTACATGTAAAAGCAATGAGTTCCGCTTACTCGATCTCGGGCTGTTTGAATGAATGTGTGTGGGGAAGAAGATCTTCATGGTTTTCTTATGAGAATCATCGAGTTAATGACATATTACTTTTATGGAGGTTATAAGTTTTGACCTATATATCTGAACTAGAGATTGGATATGTGTATTTAAGGAGTTAAAGCACAGAAGAAATAAGGAAAAAGATTGAATTAATTTTTGGTTATCTTGTGGTGTTTAACACACACTGATGGTCGTGTAAGGAGTTGACTCATATTTTTAGTACTATATGTGCTGTGAACTCACAGCACAGAAAGACACTAACCGTAATATAAGAGATATATAAAGTAGGCCTGATACTAGCTATCTTATCAATTTTCTACAATAAATGTGTGCAAGTGTATAAGAAAGTTGAAGTCTATAAGTCTTATCTACGTCATATGTTTCATAGGTCTTCAGTACTTTGTTATGTTATCTAGACCTATAGATAACGTACATCACTTCAGCTTGTGCTAAATCAAATCAAACTCATATATCCGCCACAGTATATGGGATATATTGGCATGAGATTTCAGAGTGCCTTTTTACTACACAGCTCAATTAACGAATATGTAACTTTTTTTTCTTTTTTTCTTTCTCTTCTTCCTCTTGTTTATGTTACATTTAACGACCTATTGAAACCAAATCATGGCTGGAAATTTAAATTGCTTTTTTACTTTGATTCTTGTTACACAAAAGAAGATCGATTTTCACTTTATATTGTACTCTTCCTTTCTGTTGCTAAAAATTTTTTCTTTAATTCCTCTAAAAGACCAGCCTGTTATCGGCAACCGAGTTTTCAGGGTTTTTTAGTTTTCTAGTTTTTGATACCCGGGTATTATATTTATCTTATCTTAATGGCCGCTTATTAATCTTTCAGTATTTTGATTGCGAACTATCGATTGAAAAAAGACAAATTAGTTCTTTATTGGCGGATACCTTATTTAAGAATGTCATGATTAAAATTAAGAGTGATCGATACCTTAATAATCGAGTTATGACGATATTTTCAAGACCTATTGAGTTATTGCTGCTTTGCTACATATTTATTTCTTTTTGATTGCCGTTACTCCAAAAAGGGCGATATATATCGCATCATCCTCTGCAGATACACGTTCCGCTTACGCCGCCGATATTTCCACTTTCCTAGCGCTTTAGCGCGTTAAATGATTTATCTCAACTTACTTTTTATTCTCTTTGCTATTTGTTTCCTAAATAGATGACCTTTTTTTCATCTAATTGATCACATTACAAATCAGCTGCCTTATTCATGTTGCTTATATCTTTTTTCTTGATATCTTAGAATATCGAAAATATTTCCTAGTATATTTCCTAATCGGTAATTCAGACCCATTGATTTTTGTGGGGGATAAAGACATACTATAGATCGGAAGATTTGCTCTTTGCTTACCCTTTATGGATATTGTGTTTTATACTTTAATATCCTTATTTCCTCTACATTGCCGGAACTGATCCAATAATGTCACTTGGGTTTTACGTTTTAATTGCCCCCACACAATAGACTGAAAATTTCCTCTTACTAACAAACTTTATTTTTTATTCTAGCAAAAAAGGGGAAAATATGTCTTCTACCTTTACTACAACGAAAGGAGCTGCTGGCAATATTTCTAGACTTTGGTCTCGCAGTTTACTTTCTCACTTACCACGCACAACAATGTCTACATGTAAGTATTTCATTCACTTTTAATCTTTTTTGTTCGCTTTTTTATTTTCTTTTTAAAATCTTTTGTTATTTTTGTTCCTCTATTAGGAGTTTTTTTTTCATTTGATCGAGTTACTCATCTCAAAATCTCTACTCCAGCTTCATGAGAACATCCGGACCCTTTTTTCTTCGTCGACAATCGGTCGATTCTGATATCTTGTTTTCAAAAGATAGTCAATCAATTCTTTAATATTTCATTCTTGTCTTCTTTTTCATGCTGTTTTATTATGATCTTATTATCTTGATGCACTTAGTTAATAAGGGGTAGCTGCTCTCTATCTATCGCTCACTAGCTGTATCTCTCTATATCTTTCTCTCTCATAGTTCAAGGACTCTCTTCTCTCATTATTCTTCTTTATCTTTTGATTTGATGAATCAATTGCAACTTCTGAAGTGTCGAATTGGTCTACTTATCTGTTCAGTCAGGTTTTGATCGGTATAAGGTATCGGTTTTAGTCTAAATCCCTAGTTCATGTCTCTCCATTTGCTTTTATGGTTTCTTTATACAAAGATATTTGATACCTACGGAAAGTTTCTTATTTTCTTTCTATTCTCTGTCCTTCCATCGTTATCGATTCTTCTATACTTCATTACTGCTATGTTATTAGTATCCGATCTTGCCGCCTTATATTTTTTCTTGTTTCACCCCCCCCAGGTTATACTGTTAAGACTTTTACAACTCTGTCGAACCACAACTTTTCGTTCTGCCTTTGGATTTGTTTTACTATGGAGTAATTGTATTACTGCATAGTAGTTTACAAAGGTTTTTATTATCATCGTTACTCGTTTTTATATATAGTGCTGCTTATTCTTATGGAAGAGACTCTATGTTTCCTATTGGACCATTTTCTAGGGAAGCTTAGTTCACTTCCCCATATACGGGACTTCTTTATGTCTTTTGTGTGAGCCGAGGATAAATGCTTGTATTGAGTTTTCGAGGGGTACAACAATCACCAATTTGAGCTACTGAATTTTAACTTTGCGTTGACCTATATATAAAGAATACTAAGTGCATTATATTTACATTCTTTTTTATATATTTGCAAGAAATAATAAAGTTCGAAGAAATGGACCACGCACAACGAAGGCTTTATTCAATTTCGCATCACTTAGTTCCTTCGCACACCAGTACGTAGATTTTTTGGGCGCCGTTTTGCATTTTTGCAGGTTGCTTTACTGGAATCAGAAGTGACAAAATGAAAATAAAATGAAAAAGAGCTACTATAATTAAAGATTTTCTTTTTCTTGTTGCTTTTTTGCTTACCATACTAACACTATTTCAACTTATAGATTCTACTGATGCCAAGATTAAAGTTAAAAACCCTATCGTTGAGATGGATGGTGATGAGATGACTCGTATAATCTGGAAGATGATTAAAGATAAACTCATTTTCCCCTATCTTGATGTTGATCTTAAGTACTACGATCTCGGTATTGAGTACCGTGATCAAACTGACGACAAGGTCACTACCGATGCTGCTGAGGCTATCTTGAAATACAAGGTTGGTGTCAAGTGTGCTACTATCACCCCTGACGAGGCCCGTGTTGAAGAATTTAAGCTCAAGAAAATGTGGCTTTCACCTAACGGCACCATTCGTAACATTCTTGGAGGTACTGTTTTCCGTGAGCCCATTGTTATTCCTAGAATCCCTCGTTTAGTGCCAGGATGGGAGAAGCCTATTATTATCGGTCGTCACGCTCATGGTGATCAATACAAGGCAACGGATATTGTTGTTCCAAAGGAAGGTACTGTTGAACTTGTCTATAGACCTGCCGATGGTGGTGAGCCTGAAATCCACAAGGTCTTTGACTATAAAAATGGTGGAGGTGTTAGTTTAGCTATGTACAACACTGACGAATCCATCCGAGGATTTGCCCACTCTTCATTCAAACTTGCATTGAGCAAGAAATACAATCTTTTTATGTCTACCAAGAACACTATCTTGAAGCGCTACGATGGACGTTTCAAGGATATCTTCCAGGAAATATATGAAGCAGAATACGCTAAAGACTTTGAGGCTGCCGGTATCTGGTACGAACACCGCTTGATTGACGATATGGTTGCCCAAATGGTTAAGTCTAAGGGTGGTTATATTATTGCCATGAAGAACTACGATGGAGATGTGCAATCCGATATTGTCGCCCAAGGGTTTGGTTCTCTCGGTCTTATGACTTCTGTTTTGATTACCCCTGATGGTCAAGCATTTGAAAGTGAGGCTGCTCATGGTACTGTCACTCGTCATTACCGTCAATGGCAACAAGGGAAGGAAACTTCCACCAATTCCATTGCTTCCATCTTTGCTTGGACCCGTGGTTTAGTTCAACGTGGTACTCTTGATGAGACTCCTGAAGTTGTTGCTTTTGGTGAGCGTCTTGAGAAGGCTACCCTGGATACTGTTCAAATTGATGGAATTATGACCAAAGATTTGGCTCTCTCTTGCGGAAAGACTGATCGCAGCTCTTATGTTTTGACTGAAGAGTTCATTGATGCTGTTGCTGACCGTCTTGCTAAGAATTAAGGTAAAGCATCTTGTATCTAGAGCTTTCAACTTATCATAGACAGTTATACAGATCAGGTTTACATAATATTAATATTAGTATGTCTTGTAAAGATAATAATAATATATGTATAATTCTGCAAATTACAATATAAAAGTCTAAACAGCAATTGTTGGTAAGACAATGCAAAAGCGACATGAAGTAGTAATCTGTAACGGTTGTGATATGAAAGGTAATCTAAGATTAAAGCTTTGGGTAATTGCGACCCCGGATTTTCTTCCATCGAGAACAGCCTCCTCCCAGACGGCAATAGGTTTAATAAATGCTCGCCAATCCTTTGTGAATCTAGACAAAATGCATCTCTTACTCCGTTTTACAAACTATGGATATACTTTATATTATGTGGGTTATATTTTAGCTAAATCCGCAGAAAAGTTTAACTGTATCAATTTGCTGATGATTACCAAGTATCTCATTACCAGAAACCACGCACCCAACATCTCCACATTTTATGATACACTTAACCGTTAGAGTTATAGAAATTATAACCATTCTGCTACTATATTTTTAAAGTTGAATAATACTTAATTAAGTACTAAGAAATGCATTTCACATATACCCCGTGATCGGTTTGCACGTGCTTATGCTATGACGTCACAGAATGCAACAGTTCATCAAGGCAGAAACATACTCTCGCCTCTGTCCAGTTAGGAAGCAAGGATGATCTGCATTTAAAGGAATCTAAAGACCCCATATATAAGCCAGATATTGTTTTCTGTAGCCATTACTAGTTTTCTCTTTGTTCGTGTGTGTAATAATAATGAGTGCAGGACGCAAATTTATCTTGATCGGAGCAGTAGCAGCTGGTGCAGGATATTGGTATTATCGAGAACGTGTACAGCAACAATCTTTTTCAAAGAGTATAAGTATTTCTGGCAATCAACTTTCTCAAGCCAACTCGGCTGAGGATGTTGGAAAGATTGTAGGAAAAAAAATTGACAATGTGGCAAGTAAGACTCAAGACTTGACATCTTATGCTAAAGATCAAACAGTTGATTTCAAGAATGCAACTTGGGATAAAATAGTGTCGTCTAAAGAAAGTTTTGAAAAAATGACAAGCAGTGTATTAACTCAGAGTCAGACTGCATTTGATACTGCGAAAAAAGAACTTGAATCCGCACAAGACAGTCTCAAGAAACTTGCAAAAGATGCAGATCAAACAACTAGAGAAGCGGCATCGAAGGCAGCTCAGTCTGCTCAAGAACAGTATGACAAAGCAAGCAAGTCTTATGAAGAATCTAAGCAATATGTATATGATAACACTAAGGAGCAGCAGAAGAAGATTACTGATTTTTTGCAAAGTAGTTATGATGATGCAGCAAAGAAATATGAGACTCTTAAAGCTGAAAGTACTAAGGCTGTGTACTCTACTAAATATGGAGCTTCGGAACAATTGAAGATTCAATTAGAGAATGCGAGAATTGCCTCTGAAAAGGCACAGAAGGAGCTTGAGAATCAACAAGAAATTGCAAGACAAGAAATTGCAAAAGCCGAAAGTACAATTAATGGAAAGCCAAATTCTAAATGGTTTGGCATATTTGGGAAGTAAAGCTCTTGGCTTCTAGACTTGCCGATATCTTACGAATAAGTAGTCTGACCGCTTTTTATATTCTATCATATTTTATATAATTATATTGTTCTAACTATCCTATATGCTAATACATACCTTTATTTTTATTTGAATCGAATGCACCATTTTTGCTTGCTTTTTTTATACTAGAATGTGTAATTTTTTAGATTTGAGTTCTTATACGTTTCGCAGAGAGAACATGATTGTCGTCACTTTCATTTGTTCGTTTGGATCGTGAATCCGGTGTATCAATGGGAAATATCCCTTGTGAAGTCTTGTGATTGTTTTGCATCTCTTGTTGTATTATTTGATCAAATGTTTCTTTACGAGCAGTAGGATTCCATTTAGAAGCTCTACTTGAAATAAATATCCAAATATCACAACCATAAGGTTGAAGATCATAAGCTTGAGGATATATGTGACGAATATGTTCAAATTGAATAAGATTTACTTCACACTCGGTTAGCACGCTCATCAATGTCGGAGGTGTTGTAGTAGATTTACTCATCTCTTCATACAACATACGATCGATTCTACCGAAACATTCAGATAGTTCTCCATAATAAGCAGTCATTATAGTTTCAGATATCTTGCTTTGCGTTTAAATATTTTGATTCCTTGATATTTATGGTTTTTATAGAATCCCGTATAGAAAAAATAAAGTAAAAAGGAAGAAATGCAAAGGATAGTTGGCTTCGGAAAATCTTGTGATCTCGTATACAGCAAGAAAGCTTTTTTTCGTTCTTTTTATATCGCGCAGTCCCTGATTAAAAGGTCACCTATATAAAACAATGAAATCAAAAAAGGATCCCTTCCTTGCTTTAATGCCTTAAATTATTCTACTCAATTGTGAAGGGTGATTCCCTTTTTTACCACAAGAGCACGATGTTTTTCTTTAATCGTACACTGTAAAGAATTTTAATAAAATACGAAAGAAGTAACCGGTATAAGTAAACTAATGGGTTCGTTTCAGGATCATGGAGGGCTTGCTAAGCTAGAAATGACTAAAAAACTCTATTTTTGAATCTCGATCTATTCTACTTTATATTCCCTAACTGTTAACGGTTATGGGATATATGATAAAGGATAGGAGTAAGTGTTGAAGGTATATTACGTAATACACAGTAGGACGTGGTTACTAAGGGAACAACCTACTAGAATATACTATAGGTGTGATAACCAAACTGAACACACAACTCGATATACCTGAATATAAGACAGATACAAGGAGATAAGGAGAATAGCACTCTAGGGCACCGCAGGTGACGTTAGATGGTAGTCGACGATGTCTATCAGTAGATTGTCTTAGATAAGATAATAGTATAGATTAGCTTAAAGTAGTAAATAACTTGTATTATAACACATATACTTGCCACTGGGTATGAACTCTCATGAACAGTAGCAACTTCCACCTACAGCTTCGGAACGGGTAACTCCTGTGCACCTAAAATTACAATAGTAAGCTTATAACCGGTTAGTATTTAATTAATTTATTCATAAAAATAACCGTTAACCGTTAAAATAGTTATACTTCGTTATTAGGGAACTGCAGCTGGAATAACTATCTTTCAAGAAATGTTCATGAATACTGATCAATTTCCGATCCCATATATCCGATGTAACCGTTAGGATATTACAGAGCAGTATTTCCTTGATATGGATCTTTAACTGTTAGCTATGTATTCTATATTTATTAATGTTTTTTTTCACGATTTGCCCTATCTAGAAAAGTCTGGTTGCGTTTAAAGAACAACGGGCAAACTGGCTAGTTAAATGCACAATCAACACCTTTTTCCTCGTTATAGCAGTGCTCGCATTCAATATTACTTCTTTTTTGCCTTGATCTATTGTGCTCCAATTTAGTGAAATTTTTGCACGATAATTGCACTTTTTGAGCAAGCACTTATGGGTGTGATGTTTACGTGACACACTGTATTATGTCGGCATATCTACATATACATGTCTAATGATTCATAAATATACATTATTGAAAATCATTGAAGAGTACTCTGTCCATTCCAACGTAACTTTAAATCAGAAATTTTGTGGAAGATAAACTGTTTTTGCGTTCTATGTAATCCTCTTTTAGTGCATTGAAACTGGTCAAGTTTTCTGCTGCATTCAACTTGCTTTATACATACTTCGTTGCTCTGTGCAGAGCGCTTAACAGTCTCACTTTTTGCGCAGAGCTTCTTCAACTTTTTTGTTGTACATAAAGGGTCCAGCCCTTTTACTCAAGGCAAGCTTGTTTTTCATAATTGACGAGTGAACTGAAGGTTTCACTAACATTCTGGACTTAAAATTATATGTCATATTCTAAAATTCAGTCTTTAAGACTTTTGGGATGGTAGTAGAAAGTAAAAGCAAAAATATTGATGCTGGTGGTTCGTAAATTATTTCTCTTATAGTACCTCAGTATTGTCTGTGTCTCATGCAACCACAGCAATGTTCACTTTTTACAGGGCACTCATTCAATGGACGCTCGGCATTCAGTGGATGACACCCAATGGGGTTCTCATTTGTTTACTCTCCATTAGAGAGCATAACTAGAATTCTCTTTTTGGCATTGGGCTCATGGCGCTCTGATTTCATATAATATGAAAAGCTAAACCGTACTTTGTTTTATTTAACTTGTTTCTAATGTGTAGCTGATTGGCAAAATTTGGATATTTTTGGTATAACTAGCTTAATTGAATTGAATTGAAGATGGCTTACGAAGGAACCGAACCATCAAGCCCACACTATGAGACTGACAGCGCCAGCTCCATTCCTACGTCCGTCTCCAGAGATGTGGATATGGATGGAGATGTTGAAAATGAGACACCATTTGAGGTTTTTCAAACAGCTCCAACTTTTCTAAAAGAGCAAGTAAATGGGTTTTTATTTTCTGTTTCTGCGAAATTTGTTGAAATGTCTTTGCAAAGTTTGGATCCTACATCGCTCACATACTTAGATCAAGCATTGAAAACAGTATTAGAATCATACCATCATGAAGAAGAATATGACGTTATTAACTCATCGTGTTCTGACTTAACTGAAAATGATGGACGCGCTGTGGAAACGCGTATAAAAATTAGGCATGCGTGGAAACCCAGTTTTTTACCTGAATCTTCTACGACGGTTTATGGTTCTGTATCATGGTTTCTAAATGTCATTAATCCACTGTTTGTTGAACATTCGAAATACTGCTTTATGACTTCTTTACAATCTCCTATGAACACTGAAACAGTATCTTCTCGAAACTCAGAATACCTAAAATTTATATCAGATTGTGAACTCTTCCTTTACCATAAGAACAAAAGTTCAATTGAAAATTTTGAATGGAGAAATGTAATAGTTCCTTCGGTTATTGTTCCTGATGAAGCAATTCTCAAAGGATTGGAAGAAATTAAAGCAGATGCCATCACTACTCTTGCTGTACGCGTCAGAGAAATATGGGCTAGTCAGCCTGGGCGTCGTTTTGTGCCTGCATTTATTGTCATATCTGATGTTATTTGGTTTTGGGTTTTTCATAGAGCTGGTGCTGTAGCGTCTCACTATGTAAGTCTTATGGAAGCTCCTAGCGATATCTTAACAATCTTGTTTAGCTACTTTGCTTCTTCTTTCACAGACCTTGGCTATTCTTCTGATATACCTCCAGTTTTAATTTCCAAGTCTCAAGATCCAGATGCCATAATGGAGATTTCTGTAGATATGCAAGATGAAATAACCGAGTTGGAGGTATGCTGCAAGCCGCTATTTTGTATCCCTAGTTTAACTTCTCGCGGTACTATAGTATGGAAGGCAAGAGTGAAAGGGGATCATGTTTTTGATTTAGCCATAAAAGAAGTGTGGCAGACAACTGATAGACTCTCCGAATCATCAGTACTAGACGTTGGAACAAGTTTAAAAATTCCGGGTGTAGTATGGAGTTACGGTTCTGTGAACTGTATGGTTAATAATTCCTTAGATTCTACTTTACGGATTGAGCAGGAATATGTCACTGCTGGTCTTTATAAGCTAGCTGGAAACAAAGTTAAAGAATTGCATGATCTTCCCAATATCACACTTCACAGTACTGAGCTTCCCAATGGGGAGGCAGTAATTGAGAAACGACTAGTTGATCATTCTGCAACTTGGAACATTCCTTACAAAAAGCGTCACAGATATCGTCAGCGTTTGTTTTTAGCACCTCTTGGAAAGCCGCTTATAGAGTTTTCTTCTTTAAAGGGTTTTATTTCTGGTTTACTATCTGCATTTGTTGCACACTGGGAACTATATTATCAGTTACGCTGCATTCATAGAAATATATCATTGGATAATGTTCTACTGCAACCTCCTTCTACTTCTGAATCTTCTTCGTCTGATAAAGAGTCATTAAATACTGAGGATAAAGAAGGTGATGGAGTTCTGATTGATCTTGCTTTTGCTATGAATGTGACAGAAGAAGATACTGTGAATGTTGTTTTTCCAGGAAGCACTGCTATTGAAGAGCTCACCCCATCTACAGACATACTTACTGGTGAAGATAATCAATACGTTGATACTCGTTTTATGAAAACAGGAACGTACGAATTCATGGCAATTGGTGTGCTTCTAGGATATTCGCATTCTTATAGACATGATGTTGAATCTTTTTTCTATGTGCTTTTGTGGGTATGTCTCAGGTATGATATATTCTTAGACGTAGATGAATGTTCAACTGAAGAAAAAGAAGATGCAAATATCAAAGATACCGATGCTCTCAAGTCACTGGAAGGAAATTCTGAACCTAATATGAATCTCAAAAAGAAACTAAACATACATCAAAAAATCAGTCATTATTTTTATTCAAGGGCAAGACTTCACAGAGAAAGATCTCTTACAGGAACCACTAAAATTGTTGCTAAACCAAGAGCAAAATGGCCTTCGATATTGGATGAATGGGTTCATTTTACCTATACTGAAGCTGCTACATCTAAATATTATCGAATGTGTAATCAGTCTGATTTTGACAAGCTAGTTGCTTCTTTTGGAAAAGGCTTTGAAACGTCGATGGCTATCAAGAGATTAGTTAGGACTATTCACAGTATTTTGTTTGTTGGACTATCTGATACGATGATATATGAGGGTAAACATTCAGAAATGAATCATCAAGAACTTTACAATTTAGTCGCCGATGCATTTGCAACATGTCTGGATGACCTCTCTTGAATATATCAATTTTGGCATCATATCATTAATCCATCTATCTACTTATAGAGGTTGAGTTATTATTTAAAATATAAAAATACTAATCCATACTAAAATAACCTACTCTCTATACGGTATATAGGATAAATATTCAATGTCATTAAAAAGGTCCAGTTTAAAACAGAATACAAAGTATTGAATTATAGCATAAATAAGCAAGTTTGTTATAGAACATTGTCCTGTGGGCTTGTAGAAGGTCTATAAGCATCAAACAATATAATTGATAACGGTACGTCATTCTCGCTGGGCACAGGATTTGAATCCTCAAAAAGCTCAAAGGGCTTGACCTCTAGTGGACTTATAATGTGTCGAGTTTCAGGATTCACTAAGACTAAGTCTGTAGCATAAGGAGAGCTGTAAAGACTAGATATGCCTTGGTTGGCCTGCTCTGATGTAGACAGTTCTTTCTGATCAGTTAAAGCTTCATCATAAAACCATCGCAATCCTAAGTCGTCTAGTTCCCTACTGGACCTGGCTGACAAAAATTCTAATATATTTTCATCAGAGACCCTGGTATCATCTTCACTTTTTATATCAACGGGTCTTTTGGTCTTAGCATTCGTCTGTGTACTGTTAGGCTGAGAAACTTCCCTGAAAAAATTGACACTATCAATTAACCGCTGCTGTAGAGCTAACTGATCTGAAATTGAAAAATAGTCACAGCTAATTAAATTAGAGGTCGCCAAAAGTATGTCCTGACGTCCAGTAAGAGGTGAAGTTCCATCGTCCACCAAATTTTTCTCCATTATATTCTTACCCAAAAGAGAAAGCAAATTGCAATAAAACTCTATGGAATACTTCAAATCATTGATATAGCTCAAACCTATACCTGGGTACTCGTTTGTGTTGTCATTCTCGTGAAGCTTCCAAGACGGCACAACACGTGACGCAGACTCAACTAAAAGCATACATGCCGGAGCAAGCTTTGAAAAAACTGTTATGTCAATCTTCGTTTGGGAATCCTTTAATAGCCCAACAAGCAAACTAGACATGCCCGGTACTAAATTCACTCGTTCTGTTTTAAGATTGGCAGCAATATTCTCTATAGAAAACACGCAAGGAAGATCTTCTGATAATATAAAAGCACTGACCAAAGAAGTAGCTGCTGCCTCTTTCAAATCCTTAGGCACTCTATCAAATAGAAATTTAAATACCGAAATATCTGTTTCCGGTCGCACTGCTACGGGAAGCAATTGGCAAATCTGCTTCAGTCCAGGAATATGAGCAGGAATTTCAAAATCTGAAATGGTATTGAACAACTCCGAAATCTCAGAATATACGTACATCAAACATTGCACCGCAGTGATATTACTTCTATCTGTACTCAGTAAAATCTTAGAAAGAGTCTCTTCAGCATTGTCAAATCTAAGTGGAGATCCAAAAATGCAAGCCTCTACAGTAGCACATATGCCTAAAGTCACCTTTAAACATTCTTTGTTCTTTTCAAGTAATGCAAAATCAGAACCTTTTTCTAATCTCTGCGTATCGGAGATACCATCATGAAATGTACGTAAAATCTCGTCAAATGACTTAACAAACTCATCAGCACCAGAATACAGAATTTTGCTTAAGCAGGGTTTAGTCGCTAAAATCAACGCATCCAAATCATTCGAGCCATTGGTATTGTCTAACATTGATTTAGATTTAATCAAGAAAGCTAATTTGCTGAATATAACATTAATCAAGTCAGTGGCGCTATTTTTGATCAACAAATATCGACATACGTCCAAAGATAGTGCTTCTCCAAATCGTATACCAAGCCCACTAATATCGTGTCTAAGTATTACCTCCAGGAGTGCAGAAGAAATACTTCCTTCATCTTGGTCATGTTCAACCATATCTGGATCTACGTTCAGGCTGGGCGATGACAAAGTAGAGATCCAAACTTGACAAATCAAATTGAGGCTAACAAGTCCGTGTGAAACAAGTAAAATGATAAACCTAAAAAACGCTTCGCTGCTCATGTTCATGCTAGTTATAGGAGTTCTTGGTATATGATAAGTAGGTGTTACAGCTGAAACAGCAGGTTTTCTCTTTTCAAGATCCCAAGTGGGATCAACTTGTACAGCAATCCAATTAAATATAAAAGATTCAAACTCATTTGTATCTTGAGCTTTGAAATATTGCAGAGTGTAGACCAAATCTCTAGCTTCGGTAAAAAGATCCACGCTACTTGAACAGATACCAAATAGCCTATTAATTAGGATCGTGATATCTTTTCCAATTGACTTTTCAGCTCCATAGTTATCTGAAGAAAGAGATTCTAAAACTTGGCTCAATGCAGGATCTTCAGCTATTTCTGCCTGCATATTATCTGACATTGGCGTAAGATAACTATGAGTATACATACTTCGCAATGAAGTATTCAAAGCTGTAATTTTCGTTTCTTCAGTAAAATACTTGCTTGATTCTTCTAAAAGAGCAAGAAAAGAGGCTTCAGAAAGCTGAGAAGTACGTTTAACTTGCTTAGCCTGGTTTATTATCAAAACAACTAAGCTCTCGACAGATGAAATAATTGAAAATTGAAATAAAAACCTGCGTACAACGTCGGCAATTATAGATACCAAATACCCATCATTAGCATGTGACAAGATTAATTCACAGACATGGTGCAAATTCACAATATCTTTAAGTCTAATAAAGACATGAATCACGTAAGCACCAAAGTCGACGTTAAACTCGGTAAACTCGTGGTTGTTCGCTTGCTTCTGAAGGTAGTCTAAAAGCCATTCTCCGAGCTGCGTGCAAACCTTAAAATTTAAAGAATCGTAAAATTGTTGATCCTTGATGCTCCATTCAAAATTCCTAAAACAATTAGAAGAATCAGGAGAAAATGAAGGCATTGGTGACGGCCCAACAATTCCTAGAGCTTGCAAAAGCCATTGCTGAGCATCAACAAAAGAAGGAGAAATGTTTGAAGCCATATTGCTTTGTGCGTCCTTCTTCAGTTGGAAATTGTTCAATAGAAATGTCCGCTGTGACTGCAAGGCAGTAGAAGTAGAAGAAAAATCTAAGTTTGACAATATATCTTCATGCAACTTAGAGAATTCATTATACTGACCAAGCAATAATACACCCTTTGATATAAGTTTCCGTATATACCTATTGCAATTGAACACGTTGTGCTTAGCAAGTGATTGTAATATCTTACAGACAGAAAAAGTATCCAAAGAAGCAAATATATCAGTTGAAAATGTACTATTTAGTAAAACTTCAGACACTCTTGAATCAAGTTTGAAAAAACAGAGCAGAATGTTCGAAGAATAAATAGATCTTTCAAAAAGATCAAAATCTCTAGATTTACTCGAACCCCAGAATAAAACAGATGACATAAGTACACCTAAGTCCTGACATGTATTCATCAAAGTTTTAGAAGCCAAAGTTACAGGCGTGTGATCATAAATAGCTTTGTCCAAATAAATAACTATGTTAGATATAGACTTGGATCCTGTGTAATCAGTTAAAGTAGCAGTAACGCTGCAGTTCCTATCATTAATAGCAGCATATTCTTTAATTAATGAGGGTTGACAGCTGATCTGTACAAAGCTATTTAATATCAAGCTAATATCATTCCATGCTGAAGGTATAACAAATATATGAGGTAAATTAATGAAAAGGTTTATTGTATAAGAACCAATTCGATAGTATACAGGAATATATTTGGTGCCATCGGTAGGATTTTTGAGTAAATGCATAGCAATCTTTCTTGCCTGAAGAATAAGTACAGTAACAAGCTTCCGAGATGCGGAAGGAATGCTTGTAAACAGTCGCCAGAAAGCCCGTATAAGTACAAGATATATAGATATTGAACCTATTTCAGTAGTTTTTAGCTTGTTAGTGAGCCAGAAAAGTAAAGTCATTCTATCAAGCAAGTTTTCAGCAAACATTTGTGAAATAAAGAGAACAAAATACTCAAATCGATCTTGCCATGGGCGATTGAGAGAATTTGTGTTGTTACTTGTCAATGTTGCTGAAGAGCTTGACATACCTTGACGATAAAAAGGGGATATTGAAGGCCTTAAAGGAGAAGTAGCTGGCCTAGTTATATGTCTTGCTGATGAAGAGTTTGTAGACTTTGAGTCATTGGGCGTTTGATTTTTCAAGAATTCTTCATTAATCAACAATTCAAGTGAAAGTAATACATTGTTAGTCCATTCAACGTTCCATTTGAATTCGTTTTGTTGCGTAGAAGATAACTGTTGGCCTTTTCTTTTCAAACCTCGCAGTTCGTTAGCGGCCACACATTTGACAAGCCATATAGCTCTATGAATTGGTACATTTTTAGCACAGCACTGGTCAACAAGTAATTTGTCTCTAACAGAATGAGGGATTGTTCGAGATAGTTTACGAAGAGGTACATCGACAGAAGCGAGATCTCTAAGCCATGCTTCTCTGCGCTGTTCAGTGAGTGTGACACGTGGAGGGGGTTTGAATGTAGATGTGGTTGTGATTTTGTTCAATAGTGCTCTTCTTTGTATAGTATGAACAATAAATGAAGATAAAGAATTAAGAGTTGGCTTGTTCTTTGCGACTGGAGAAATTAAAGAAAGAGCAGAACTTGTTTCTTCAGGATCTGTACGTCTATTAAAACCAGACTGATCACCAGCATCATCATGAAGAGCGCTTTCACGAGGGAAAAAATCGGGATAAGATAATTTTGTACTTGTTGGTTTCGAAAAATTATTCAAAGGAAGTAAACCATTAGGTGGAGTCATATTATAAGCAGCAGCTTCTATTTTGAAACGGCCTGTTGGTGGAAGCGTCGAAGCAGGTACAGGCACAGACGGTTGTCTGGCATTAGGTTGAGCTGACATTCTTTATTGCTAAGATGACAATTACTTGATTATGAGTCTTGTGACGCTGATGATGTTGTTGTTCTTTAAAGAGGAAAAAAGCATAAGCAAATGAAGCAGGAAAAAACTCCAAAATGTATGTAAACAGAGTATCTTGGAGCAGTATTCTTAAAATCAGAAAAGAGTAAAAAAGATGGTTCTCTTATCAATGAAAGAATTATCGAAGAGAAAACAGCAAAAGGAGAGTAATTAGATGCGAAATATTATAGGATATACGAATGATTACTTTTAAATGCCAACGATACTTGATTCAGGAAAACAGATAGGACAATTATAGGTATAAATGTGCACTATCCAATGGTGTTATTTAGCTTGTATGATATTTTTTCTTCCTAGTAAATTTGTATCAGTGGGATATCGGTTAGGCTTTAATTTAACTTAAGATAAGTTAAATTATTTACACTTAACTTATAGGATACTAGAAAGTGCTAAATTTTAGAACAGAAATATCATATTTTATAAATAAAACATGTTACTAAACGGGTTATTGTAAAATGACAAGCATACCATGTCAACTGATAGAGTGTGAGTGCAGATTTAATTTCGTCCTATAGCTTACCCTTCGGGAAGTTCAGTGTTGTAACAAATTAGTGGGACATTAACTTGTGCATTGTGTATATAACCGGTTAGGATGCATATTTATCATTCAGGTATCGTAATTCATAATATTTATTGCCAGTTAAGAAAAATCTGACTGCTAGATGCGTATAAAAGATGGAAAGTAACTACAGGTAGGTTGGTCTCGGAGAACTAAAATCCGATGCGCGTTATCCCAATAGTCTGCTACGGTCAGTATTTGTACCTGTGTGTGAGGTAAGGCTAGTTGTGAGGGGTGTAGAATATCAAAAGGCTAGCCACTCTTCCCAGTAGCCCAACACGCACACACACCTTCCTTCAAAAAGTTCTACATTTTTCTTCCCACAAATCAATAATGCCATCAGATAAAAGGAAATTAGAATTGGCAGTGCCATACTTTCCTGCTAAAATTAATGAAAAATCTAATGCTGGTATATTGACATCTTCTATGCCTATGATGGCCACCTTCATGCGATCGAAAATTATGGCTTGGGGTTCTGTATTCAATGTCGTACAAGGGTCAATGCAAGAAACTGATGATGGACAGTATAATCCAGATGAAGCTGGTGTATCTATGCTTTTGAAAGTTCTGATGGCTACTGCCGCTCTAATCATCACGTACTCTGACCTTGCTTTACCTGTCAAACCACCAGTGCCTTCAAGCACTTAAAATCACAGTCAATATGGAATTTTTTGTTCTTTTACTATTAATGATACAAAATAAATAAACAAATATTAATTATAAGTTAAATTATGCTTCATATTTTGATCCGTATAAAAATTCATAGTCTTTCGACCACAATTCAGTCCGCGTTGAAGATCACGTAACAATTTGTAAGAATTGTCTCGATAACTTTGCTTTGGCTTGCCATATCGACTGCTCCTCCGGTACTTCCCATTAACGTCGGGCCCCATACAATTCCCAGATTATAAGATGACATTCTATTTTGCAATTCATGTTCTTGAATTCTGTACAAGTGAAAGCACAAGTAGCGTAATGTTGTATAGTTAGGATCGGGAAGCTTATTCACTTCAGTATGTATTGCGTCTCTTCGCTGAATCTCATTATCAATATCTGAACCAGCAATAAATCCATCATAAAGCTCTTGAGTTAATAATGGATCTGGCAATTCTCTAAAATACTGTTTCAACAGTCCAGCGACATTGTTTATGTCGTTGGCAAAGTCTTCGGTCTTAGTAAACTCTCCAGGCTGAGACCAAGGTACGTTGAATTTCTGTCTAAGTCCTTGTACTTGAGTAACATCTCCATTGACTCTATAGATTCCTTCACTGTCTAGTCCAAATTCATCAATCGTACGTATACAATGATATACAACATAAGGAACCATTCCACCTTCATAGTCCAATATTTCACTAAGAGGGCATCCAAAAACACTAGGAGGGACTCCTGGTGGGAGTGATACTGCTGTTGCTACTGCTTGTGAATCAACAACTCCAGAGTTTGATGTACTCGTAGTTGGTCCAGACGATTGATAGTCAGAATATCCAAATGAAGTGCTCATATTGTCAATCGTAGCTGTCGCAAGTTCAGATCGTGCTTCAGAAACTCTTGGCGTGCTAATATGAGCTGGGGTTGAAGTGGCACCCGCTTGTGCAGGACTAGAAGCCATTATTTGAGATCTAAGTACAGGCTTTGAATTGACACTTATTAGGATATAATTGTATAAGTCAAGTTCGTTGTCAATCAATGCCACAGTTTCTCTCGCAGTTATCGCAGAAGAAGATGCGGTCTTTACAGGACAAACAGCTAATCCATTATTTAAAGCTCTAGCTTCACATAAGGTGGCGTATCTTTGAAGTTGTAAAGTCAGTGCAGCATCACATTCGAATGTTAAATCCTTAAGCTGGCGAACAGAATCGGGGCGCAGAGCGTTTAAAAGTTGGCTTCTGAGTTTTTGCGCGGTCTGTACTCGTTGGTTATATTCAGTTTCGGCAGAAGTTATCTTGCGCATTAACTCTTCTTCATGTTGTGGGCCAGTTTTTGACCCACGTAAAAATCCCTTTCTAGGATCACCAGATCTAGAACGGTCCAAATCTTCTCGTAATGAAAACAATTTACTTTTAGCTTTATCCATGGCTTGCTCGGCATCTTGGACAACTTTCTCGTTACGCAGATTTGATTCTTTAACTGATTTTCTAGTTTTCTCAATATTTCGAATAACTTCAGCAAGTTCATCATGAATTCCTTGTAAACCAGAAATAAATCTAGTTGAAGTCTCGTGATTTCTTTCATCAATACGAACAAGATGATCGAACTGGATAGAAAAAGAATCCTTTCTACCGTCAGGTTTAGCAATAGCCTCTTTGGTATTTTTAGATAATTTTCTAATATCAGATGCATAACCTTCTTCTATAGATGTTTTCTTTTTTAAAAAAGTAAGCACTTCCTTACCAGAAACAATGCTCTTTTTGAGACGTGCTAACAATAAAGCAACACCTTTATCGGAATGCAAGATCTTTTGCATACCTGAATCATCAAGTAGCCCAGTAGGTGCTTGTGGTTTTACTTGTGTATCAAACCCCATGGGAGCGGAGTTCTGACCGCTGTTGGGTCTCATAAAAGTCGTATCATTTATACCAGCAGACTCCCGTCCAGGCTCCATATTTATACTCTATATAAACAGATATTTCCTCTACCAGTAAACTATAGCACCTTAAAAGCTCCCCAATAAAAAATATTAACAAAAATACCAATGACTTGAAGTTACGCTATTATTCTTTCCTTTCTGTCTGCTTCCGTATCTTAGTAAGTATGTGCTGAACAGTTCGCACGTACGACTCTTCCGTACCACAAAGCTCAGAAAAAACAATTAAGGAGAAAAAAGATTTATTTCTCAAGCAGCAGACAAAATTAGTTGTCTGTAATATACTTTCTATTTACAAAAATGTATATTAAAACGATAAATACACCAATATGTGGATAAAAATAAGGTAATGTAGGTGAAAGGTAGAGAAGGACGCCGCTGTATTTTAGAATTCACCTGTGAAACTATTGAAGTAGGGTAAATACTAGATTAATAAATTTCCAGTTCATAGCCACATTATCCTATAGTATTTTTCGTTCTTTGTTCTATGCAGTGTCCTTGTTATACTATTCAATGGTCATAATATGTTGTATCGTGATTTATGAGCTTTATTCGAATAACTTACACTTCATACCACCTAAAAGCAGAAATTCTGGGTCACTTATAGGTGAAGAATCAAGACGGATCAATTGCGCAGTTCTATTCATATAGATTTTACTATCGCAAAAGATCTGTAGGAAAATCTATCAATCTATCTATAACTTATCATATTGAGCTTTCCATACCAAACTACTAACCGTTATATATGTTTAGGTATATTTTACCTTGGCGAATCTGCTTGTGGGTCCCTTATCGTGCATAAAGATTTAGGATCCATATAGAGCACATCTGACCGTTGGTTCTCTATATCCTGTAAAAACTTAAAAGTAACTTATAATTCATCATTCTCACATCTTTTCCGATATTTAGACAAGCCTATAAAAGCTAGTACTCATACAAACATGGGACTGTTTTTTTTCATCAGAATTATTTCGACCATCCGTGCCATTTCTAGCACGGTTTTGACTCTAATAAAAAGAATCAGGAACTTAACTTAATTATAATTAACCGTTATGGTTAGTCCAGTGTTATCTCTGATTTAATTACGGGATCTACTCACATGAGAACCTTAACCGCTATTTTTTCTCTTTAGAAACCCTTATAACGTTATATTTCTTCTTGCAGTTGTACTCCCCCGCAAAAGTAAGACTATTTAATCACATAGATCTTAAGATCGGATCGCGTAATACTGAATCTATATCTCCTGGTTCTCCATTTTTATACGTATCCGCAAATTCATGTGACTACTTCTGATTTTTATCTAACAGATATATATATCTGAGAATTTACCCCATCACAATGACATTTTTTCTTTTTTCAGCGGCTATTCGATTCTTTCATAGAATACTAGAAATTGTATAAGTGTATTTTTGAATCTGCGATAAAACTAAAGAATAATGTCTAAACCCGTGATCAGAATAGGAGGTGCATCTGGATGCAATGCTGATAGAGTAGATGGAATTGTTCGTCTTTCTGAACCTAACCAGAATGTCGATGTAATTATTGGCGACTGGATGTCTGAAGCCAATATGCCCAAGGCTGCTTTTCGAAAACTTTCAGGTCATGAAGGTTATGAAAGTGATTTTCTTAAAGCGTTCGAACCTGCTATTCCCAATCTAGTGAAACGTAAAGGTAGTGTTCGCTTAGTTGTGAATGCTGGTGCTGCTGATCCTGAAGCTTTAGCAAAAAAAGTAAGCTCAATGGTTGACGGCACTGGTTTATCAATTGCCTATATTACCGGTGATGATGTTTCTAAACAAGTTCTGTCTGAATCTGAATCTTTTGATTTTGTCAATCTTGATGACCCTTCTAAGACCTTGTCTGATTGGCCCTATAAAGCTGAATATGCACAATGCTATCTTGGAAGCTATGGTATTGCAACTGCTCTATCTGCTGGCGCTGATGTTATTATATGCGGAAGAGTAGCTGATGCTAGTCCTGTAATTGGTGCTGCTACATGGTGGCATGGATGGGACCGTGGTGATTTAGATTATCTAGCTGCTACTTTTGTTGCTGGCCATTTTCTTGAATGCAGCTTCTATTCCACTGGTGGTAATTATTCTGGTTTCAAACGTCTTAAAGGTGATCTTACGGATTTGGCTTATCCTATTGCAGAAATCGGTGCTAAAGGTGATGTAGTTATTACACGTGAAAGCGGCCATACATCTGGTGCTGTATCTGTTAAAACTGTTGGTTTACAGCTATTATATGAAATTCAAGGCCCATATTACTATAATTCAGATGTTACCGCTATTATTGATGGGATCAAGTTGAAACAGATTGGCCCGGAGAGAGTAGAACTTACTGGAATTAAGGGTGCACCTGCTCCAAATACCACAAAAGTTGGAATCATGGCACGTGGAGGTTTTGAAGTTGAAGCATATTGGATTTTGTGTGGATTAGACATTCCTGAAAAGACTAAGGCTTTGGAATTAAATATTCGAGCATCAATGGGGGATAAGCTGAAAAACTTGTCTCATTTCCAAGTCACCTCGTATGGTTCCTGTGGAGTAGATGCAGATAGCCAGTGTGCTGCAACTGTTTTAGCACGAATCCATGCAAGAGCTGATACTGCATCTGCTCTTTCTCCGGATAACTTCTTTATGCCTTGCATTAGAGTATTAATGGAAACATATCCAGGTTCCACTCCGCATCTCACTTTAATACCATCTGCTGCGGCACCTATGCCTTATTATGAATATTTCTTAACTACCCTTGAGCAATCTAGAGTTGTACAAGAAGTTCATATTTTATCTAGTGGTAAAACTGTCACTATACCTACTACGCCTCATGTTACAAGCTATGGTCCACAGCCTTCTTATGATGCTAAGCCATTTACGCAGGATCAAGTTAGCAAATTTGGCCCAACGGTGTGCGTTCCTCTTGGTCTAGTTGCTGATGGAAGATCTGGTGACAAAGGTGCAAATGCAAATGTCGGCTTTATGGTTTCTAACACTGAACAATATGAATGGCTGAAATCTTATCTTTCTATTGATAAAATTAAGGACCTATTAGGCAAGGATTACATTCCTGGTAGAAAGATTGAGCGCTTTGAACTTCCTGGGATATTTTCTGTTCATTTCTTATTACGTGGACATCTGGGAAGAGGCGTGAACTCAACTGAAACTCTTGATTTCCTTGGCAAGAACGTAGCTGAATATTTGCGAGCTAGATATGTTGATGTTCCTCAGAAATTCTTGAGCTCGGACTCTTCTTTGTGATGAATGATATCTTTTTCTGACTTAATGGTTTAAGCTCGCATGATCTTGTATTACAGTCACTGTAGCTCCATATAAGCCAATCTAATTCTATCATATAGCAATAAGTTATCTTAATTAAAAAATCAAATATGATCCTACTTCTATATGTCAATAAGAAAATATATTCGCAAGCTAGGGGCAACTGTCATCCACTCTTCGTTCTATGTCTTTATCTAACTTCGACTCAATTCCCAAGTTAGGAACTGGCCGCTTTCAACTTGCTTTCGAGTCCAATTCTCATTTGCAGGTAATCCCATTGACTTCAGATATAGTATAGCATTATTCCACTCATACTCCTTTCTTTGGGAGTCCCATAGAAGTTCTTGTCCCATTATATCAATAACTCGCGGCAGGGCTTCTAAAGCACCTTTGGAATTTAAAAAGGCCAGTCTCATACGGCGGCTAATAACGTCAACAGCAGTTACAGCATATTCATACTTGATGGCGTATCTAACTTCACCGTCAATAAATACTTCGCTTTCAACCAGCTTCTTCCCTCTTACAGGCCAGCGTTTACCTGTATAATCTGCAAGCTGAAGCACTATACCAGCACGATCACCATAATTATCTGCTAAGTGTTTCGCTGTATTATCATCAATGCCATAGTCATTGGCCAACTTTGCAAAATAAGTAGAGTGCCAGTTATCTGCACCAACTAATGGGACAACTTCAGTGACACAAAGAGCAGGGCTTAAATTAAGCATATCAATAGCTTTGTCAATTGTTTCATTGGCCATTTCTCTATATGTAGTCCATTTTCCGCCGGCTATAGTTAAAAGACCCGATGGAGAAACCGTGATTAGGTGATTTCTGACTAAAGATTCGGTATTCTTCGCATTTGGGTCTCTAACCAAAGGTCGAATACCACACCATGTAGACAAAACATTATCTTTCGATAATGGATATTTAGATATGTCTATGTACTTTCTGACTTCTCTTAAGATGAACTCTATATCATTGTCAGTAGCCCTTGGGTTTGGTTCAATTTCACATGGTCTATCAGTTGTGCCAATGATAGTCTTATTCTGCCATGGAAGAAAAAATATCACACGTCCATCAGAAGTGTTGGGATCAATTAATCCAAAATTTGAAGAGCAGTAATAACCAGGTAGAATGAGATGTACTCCTGATGAAGGTTGAACCATATTTACAACTGAGGGGTCATCTAGTCGCCTGATACCGTCCGTAAAAGGACCAGTTGCATTTATAACAAGTTTCGTGTTGACCTTATAAACACTTTTGGAAGCCCCATAAGACATAGGGGATGTGTCTCTGACAGTGACAGAATTAATTTGGCCATTGGAGTCTTTTCCAAACTCTACAGCTTCACAGTAATTTAAGACTGTAACACCGTACTCAGCAGCAGTCATGCATAAAGCCACATTCATTCTAGAATCGTTGTGTGTTCCGTCATAATATACCATAGCACCTTTAAGGCCATCTGATTTTAAAGCTGGGAACTCAGAAACAACTCTATCCTTGCCAATAAAAAAAGAGCTTCCAATTGACCTATGTCCAGATAATAGATCATACATTTTAGATCCAGCCCAAAAATAAGGTACCTCCCAAAGCTTGTAAGCTGGAATCAATATAGGAAGCGCCACAGATAAGTGAGGAGCAGTGTGAAGAAATACCTTGCGCTCGTGCAAAGCTTCTCTAACTAGATTAAACTGTTCATAATCAAAATTCAAAATAGCCTTTTCCAAGTACCTTACTCCACCGTGAACTAATTTCGTAGATTTAGAAGAAGTACCAGAAGCAAAATCATTGCGGTCGATCAGCAGGATCTTTTTGAATGGGCCTCTTGTTGCAGCATCTACAGCAATCCCAGCTCCAGTAGCACCACAACCAATTATAACCAAATCATAGTCTTGATCAAGTTTTCCAAATTGTTGTGAGCGTGTAGGAACTGGGGAGACTGACCTAGCAGGTACACGAGCACGAAGTTTGGCAAATCTTGACTCCTCACAATACTCAGCTGTTAAAGACCAGCCAAAATAAGTAGCTATACCTGTGCCAATAAGAGATCCAGAGCTTATTAAAAGTTTGGATGTTAAAGTTCTTGATTTCAATACCATTCTTTTAAATACAAAAAGTGTATACCAAACAGGAAGACTTATACACTATTATTATTTTCTAGGTAAGACGCTCTAAAAAAACAAACGCGTTCTTTATTTACAGCTTGACAGTCAATATTTTATGTTAGGTTCAATAAATACCATATACTTATCGGCTAAAAAGTATTTCAAGAATAACCGGTAAGTGAAAAAGATACTAATATGAAATCTTATGTCAATTTTATGTGATCTTTTTTCGTTCTTTTCAATTTTTTCCTTGGTATCATTTATAAACTTGTTGGCAGATAGTGGGGGACACTTTGCACGTGAACCTAAAAAAGAATAGGAAAAAATATAGGAAAATTTTAACTTTATAGGATAAGAGTTTTCTATGTTTTATAGGATAACCGGTATATTTTTAAATTATTCTACGGAAACTCTAAATTAAATCCCATATTCCTTATTTATATAAGCTCTAGTTAACTTAATAACGACCCTTTTATTCGAATACAATCAACGCCTAACTTTAAGTTTAAGTAGGATAGGATATTTTTGTTGAAACCTTATTTAGCTAGCAGGGTAGCATGTTATCTACTATGTAAAATAGTCTACAGTTTATAGTGATGTAAAAGAAAAGAAAAGAACCTTGATAATCGGATTGTAGTGTGAATTGTGTTGTAAAAATTATTGTCTACTCCTCATATCAAGTAAGATAACCGTTACTTACGTTTTATTAAGCTTATTATTATTACCAGTGACTGTTAGTTCTCTGTTTCTAGGAAGATTAGCTTCAGGTATTCTATCAGACAACCTTTGCCCTAGTGTGTGTGTCACTCCAACAATTTTATCCCATGGTTAATATGGATATTTTAACGATTATGGGACTAGCGCGGCGGCCTGGAGGCCGCCTCCCCATATTCGCATTATGAGCTTAATATTGAGGGCGAGAGAGCGTGAAATTTAAGGCCTTGTGGGAAATGGGACTTTTTATGGGAATTTTGATGTAGGGCTAAAAAGCACACGGCTAAGCCCTTTTTAAGCCAAATTGTATGCGGCTGAGACTAAACTTGTAGCTGTTTTGGCATGCTTTTTAGCCTCAACCCTATGGTTTTAGCCCTACATCAAAAGTCCCATAAAAAGTCCCATTTCCCACAAGGCCTTACCCACAATGCCTTACTAATGATATAACCGTAAGGCATTGCCAGTAACTCAACTGGTGGCCAGTAGCCTAATAACTTCCATCTTTCCCATACTAAATTTCAAAAAATTTGCAAAAAATGGTTGCTATGCGAAATTTAGTATGAGAAAATAGATTAGGGTAAGTTACTGGCCGCCAGTTAATTAACTGGACAATGCCCTGATACTGGGTAATGCCTTGGGATAGGATACAGCTAAAAAAACACTGGACGAACCCGGAGTCGAACTGGGGACCTCTCCCATGCGAAGGGAGCGCGATAACCAACTACACTATACGCCCATTGATCTTCAGACTAAGGTGTGCAGGTGTTTTATATTTTCATCCTTAGATTTTACGATCTTACATGCAGAGTTGTGGGGTACACTAAAACAGCCTTCCTTAATCTACATTCTCCAGTCCGTTAGAAGGCTATAGAAGAATATTATTATATCCCATTTCGATAAAGAAGTATAAGACATTAATATTTTATACTATCTTTTCTAGAATATACTTTGACTGTGCTGAATTGTACAAAATCTTTCGCGAAAGTTCAAAAGTGGCTTACTAAAATCCAGTTTCCCACAGCTCTGCACCCCTATCTGAAAAATTGTAGTTTTTACGGAGTAATTAACTAACTTATGGTACGGTAACATATATAAATATCTAAATTTCCTTTTTTTTGTTAATTAACTTATAGGATTTGTCAAAAATGCGTTATGGATACGCGATAATTTTACAAGCAGTAGCTAATATATATTTGTAATTAATCTGCAAACGATTGTATAAAATGTAATTCATGAGCCAATATAGAAAGCATGCATTCTTAGAATATAACACGAGTATCCATAAGCCATACAAGATTTTAAACTAACCGTTAATGGTTAGGATCTCTTGATCATATGACCTGATATCACTATAATTTTAAATAAAAGAGATACGTTAAAAGCTGCATGGGCACTCACTCCAGAGAAATATACTACTTCGAGCACTAAAAAGACATATATAGAAAGAGCCATCATCTAAAAACAAGCAGAATGTAATGGAATAAGTTTTAACGAGTGTGTTTCTAGGAAGCATATTTGAAAAGCAGAGCGTCCTACACAAGATACATTTTCACTCCACCAGCGCATCCTAGCATCAGACAATGAAGAGGAGAATTTGAGTGAATACTGCTACCCAAACCAAAGCACTTACAGTCATAAAATTTCTCGCAACTCGATGGAGATTTCCAAAGTATCCATATCCGTCTAATTTTTAATTATATAAGACGTAAAAAATAAATAACCGGTTAATAAAGTTTAGCAAATTTTGGAGTTTTCAAATCCGCCAAATACAATGAGAAAAGGTTGTATTAAAAAACTAATTTCAAATTTGTTAAAACGAGACTAAGCTCTATTTTATGCAATTTTAAGAATAAATATATGTTAAAAATTGCGTGTTAAAAGTGGAAAATTGATGGACCATTATTTAATTTTTGGTCAACCAGGTTTTTAATATAAGAAATGGATTAGCCAAAGTCGGTGCACGACCTTCCTTATGTGGCAGTATAAACCATGTTTGGCTTTTGTGCGTCACCAATTCTGACGTAATTGATATTTTCTCACCGGTTATTTAGTGTCGCGTTTCCTTATTTACAGCAGCCCTATTAGCCTTTGTTGTGTTGAAACTGTGTCACGCATTAGAGGTTCCAGTTTGGATGTTTCACTTTTGCTTTCTCTGCTTTCGATGCAATTGCACACTTCTACTATCAATAGAGAACCTGTATATTGCATGTTAAGTGAAGCTATCCTTCTTAATCAAGCCTTCTCTATGACTGTGTGTGAAAAAGTAATCAAATCCTTCCGCAAGCTTGATCTCTAATTGCTTATTTTATTTACATTCTACTTTTTTGCGTTTTCTACTTGTATCTAGCCTCTCTTCCTTCTTGCATTGTATGAATTACTTTCCATCGTTTACCCACCCTATCTGCCCCTAATCATAGACACACTTTCCAGGCAAAATATCAAATTAAAAACATACACAAAATATGGGATACATAAATAAATATAAGTTATTGATACTACTCATGAAGTATAGAAGTGGTAGAACAGCGTGAATCGTCTATCTCTTATCAAAGCGGCCCAAAGTTTATATCTCACATCTTACTAGAATATCAACCGTTTAGAGAATAAAATTGTGGCTTGGAGGCAGTTACAGGGATGTATACTTCGCAGCCAAAAAGGAGGTGTAGTTCAAACAATAGCTAAATTTGCAGCTTGCCTAATACCAGTTAAAACTATATAATATAAGTTACGATGTTGCTAAACCTAAGCACAAGTTCTATGCCTTGTGATGGTGCCATTGGAACAGTTTACTTACTATTTTATATATATTTAGGTACCGGTTACATAACTGGTTATCTGTAATTTAAGGATTTACAAAATAAAATAAAATAAGGTTTGTAAATTTGAAATTACAAATCCAAACAAAGTCCATAGCAACAGATGTCCAATCGTTCTGTTACCTTCAGAATATCAAACTATTACGGATTCTCTACATTTACATCTATAAATCATATTTCATTTCTTTGTTATTTGTATCATAAAATGCAAAAATGCCTCCCAAAATGTTTTCAAAATCATTCGAATTTTGAAGTTAAAGTTTCAATTTAATCCTAAAACTCCAACCAAATAAATTATTACGCTGAGTAACAATGTATATTTTTTGTCAAGGTCCCTTTCATCAACAGTTATTTCCTAATCGAGCATCTTCACCCTTATTCTGATTCAAAAATCACAGAATACGAACCCTTCCTAATAATAACCCACTTTCTTGCCCGTTTCGATACTTATATACTCTAGATTTCTTAAACTGGAAATACTCACAATTCTGCGTTGCCTATCTTTCTATTGCGTCGTGCAACCAAACTTAACATATAAACCCATTTGTTTCACAGTACACATTCCAACATTTCTTCTAATATATGCATATTCTGTTCCTTTGGTATTAGCTATTACCAATACTTATACTTCAAAATCAAGTTCTTGATTAAACCGTTCTGTTAGAATAGCGCTTTTCATGCCGAAAAGACATTAAACATATTTTTGTGGCGCAACTACACCTTAAAACAAAGGTGATCAATATCACAAAATAGCTTCAACATTAACATACAAAACACAACCATTCATTTATACATGGCTAAAGGAATGTTCGAAGCATAGTGTTACCGATACCAGCTCTGATGAACAACACGGTCCCTCCAATTTTAGATTTTAAAAACTCACCTGCTATACGACAATACCAAAACCAATAAGCATTGTAATGGCAATTCCAACAATTACATGCACTTAATACATATCTCAAAGCTCTTCACCCCTCTGCAGCCAGCATGACTATATCCTTCTATTATTCATACCATCCTTTTAGATTCATGTGCTTCACCAAAAGCAATATATTCTCAATGATTGGAATCTCCTATTAAGTTAAAGCACAATAAAACTTCTTTTAATCGTCTTGAAACTACAATTTTTCAAAGAACTTACACTTACTTCCCTTCAACTAAATTCATGAAGCATGTCGCAAATGAAATCAAAAAGGTCCTATGAATTCAAACTTGCAATGCTGTGCTTAGAAAATTTTGTAAATTCGATTGAAGTTAAAGAATATGAACTGGCTGATGTTAATCATACAAAGTTCATACTCTTTAGAGCCCTGCCTCTCAAGCCTCAAGCTACATCAATTTCCTATTCCGAAACTACCGCATCTTACATTCATTCCAACATTCCAGCTGATAATACATGGCTTAAGACCAAACTTCTGCAATTTAAAA
>JAKUBJ010000060.1:0-64904 GCA_030566855.1 Tortispora sangerardonensis | reverse complement strand
CCCGTTCAGTCCAGAATAGGAGTTTTTTTAAAAACCAGTTCAGTCCAGAATAGGAGATTTTTTTAATCGATTTTAAAAAACCCGCGGTTTTTTAAAAACCGCCACCCCCTAATTATATAACAACAAAATTGACTTAACTGTTGCTAAGTCATCCTTTAATTAAAGTTTTTGACATTTTTAACTTATTGTCTTATCAAGTTTCATTAATGACTTTGATTTTGACTTGATGCTTATCTATTAGTCCTTTTTACGCCCCTTTTTTTATCGGATATTTTATGTTTTTGTAATGCCGATCCCCATTTTAATGAAATGTTTCCACTTTAGGACATGATTTTTAAATGTACCTGCAGATCTGCTTTTTAAATGGTCAGATTTGAATTGACTAATGTGCCTTACCGTTACTTCATCTAGATTGTTCTATAAAAATGACTTACTTCTCTTATCGTTGAATGGTCAATTCTATAAAGCGTGATTCTTACATTCTTTACAAGTTTAAACAGTTTCAATAGAAAGGCCTTCCTTTTCTCTTCTATGAATGGCTAATTTCATAGTTTATGATCTTGTATAACCAAAACAAGATATACGTTCTTAATAATGCATCTATCCCTGCCAAGATATGCACAAATTTGTTATTAAGTTAAATTAAATGTCACTAAATAACCCCTCCTCATGTCATTTTTAAAGAATATTCCATATCTATTGATACCCCCAGAATATCCAATTTTCTCTCCATAATCACACAATTCAATCAAAAATTATCCTTAGATTTTATTTTTGGACTCAAATAATACAGAAAAATACATAATTATCTAATTTTTCATATAATGTTTTACTATTATCACTTAAAAATTATTAACAGGTCAATTCATAGTTAAATTCACACTAGTCACTTTTCATCACCATCACTTTCCTATTTGGGAATTGACTAAACTATCTTTCCTTTAAAATTTCATTAATGATCAACCCTTATCTATTGGTGTCGGAACTTTAATTTAATTTATTAAATTAACTTCAAAACGCGTCTTATACATTTCACGCGTTTTTCGTCTATAAAAGGACATTATTTTCCCACTTTTTTTGGGTTCTTTTCGCAAACTCTTTTTGGTGCTCTATTACTCACCTTATACCTTTACCTTATACTATCAACTATGTTGATCTACTTTACTTAGAGTTTTTATTTACTTTGAATTATTCATTGTTTCTTCTTATTTGTGCTTTTTATGCACCATGCGATTACTTCTCTGAGAGATGGGAGCTGTCTCTCTTTACAGTAAGTAATATATCTTCTTTGTAAGGTTAATACTTACAGTAAAGCTTATAAATAGAGGGCCCCTATTAATAAACTTATCTTGTTAAGTGAATACCTTTACTTCTCTGAAAACAATTACACTAACTTTTTCCTTATTGACCTTCTTTGAACTACACTATTACGACTTTATAGTAAGTAAACTGATTTTATGTTGCATTTATAACATACTAACCTTTATAGCTTTTTTTTTATGTGTATGTCTTTGACATACACGATCACCTGTTTTATACTTATACCTATTACTTGTGAATTCACGTCACTACCTTTACCTATACCCTTTTACCGTGCAACAACTTTTTTTTTAAAAAAATTCAACATTCACTAGGGATGCTATGATGCTTTGTCAGGGCTAGTAGCATTCCACCCCCTTTTGACACCCCCCCTAATGCTGAAGGAAAGATCCTACTGGAGGTCTTTTTGGATGTGTTACTGTAGTTATAGAACTTGTTCTATAGTTGCAAAGAGCTGTGTTATACCTTGGTATAATATATGCTATCTGACCTAGCTTAATTGCAGGTCAAGGAGCTTATGAGGATGCGTCCGATTAAGAACATTCCTGAGCCGTTTAACGTTGAAGGACCAAACTGGTAGCTGCATTGGCAAACTTTGCAGTTATCAAAAAAACCAAAAATTATATAGTTTTAAAAATGAAGAGTGAATAACTTCGAGCTATATCTTTGAAATCTGGGGGATGTGTGGGAGAGCTTTATGCTCTATGCCGTTGTATTTAGCTGTGTGAGGGGGACAATTAAGTCCTGTCATAGATGTTTTTAAGAGAGCTTTATGCTCCAAGCTGTGTGAGGGGAACAATTAAGTTCTGTCATAGGCGTTGTTAAGAGAGCTTTATGCTCCAAGCTGTGTGAGGGGAACAATTAAGTTCTGTCATAGGCGTTGTTAAGATGGGCTTTATGCTCCGTATTCTCTTTATTTCTCTCTCTGACCTAATTCTTTATTTTCTCTTGATATATACCCGACCTATTTACACAAAATTTCCTTTATATTCTCTTTATCTCTCTCTGACCTAATTCTTTATTTTCTCTTTATTTTCTCTTTATTTCTCTCTCTGACCTAATTCTTTATTTTCTCTTGATATATACCCAACCTATTTACACAATGTTTCCTGACACGTCACTTCAGTCTTGTTAAGAATTCGTTCTTAACTAGTGATGAAACAATAGAGGAAGTTTTAGGTGTCCGTCAAACGCCTATTATGGACTCTCTTTTCACATTCAAATGAAAGCAAAACTTCAATCATACAAAGCTTGCTTCTAATACTTTTATTTGTGAGATTCGGAAAAGGTTTTTAATTGCCTGAATCCAATTTCTTATTCTTGCTATTGCCAGTACTTTAGCTTTAGGAATAGGAAAGATGTGAACAAACCTGTACTATACAAAAACTGCAAGCAAAAATTGATCTTATCTACTATCTACTATCTTTGACTCTTTGAGTCCTTTATTCTTTGGATCTTATCTACTATTTACTATCTACTATTTACTATCTACTATTTACTATCTACTATCTACTATCTTTGACTCTTTGAGTCCTTTGTTTTTGTTATGGTACACCTAGGGAGTTTTTCGTTTACTAATTTGCTTTCTTTCCTTGTTGTTTGACAATTCAAATGACAAGGTTTTCTTTCTTGCTCCCGAATTAGTGAACACCTTTCTCCCTGAATGAAATCCCCCCCTTTGTTCGTTCAATTTATGTAATCCTAAGTAGTTGTAGTAGACATAAACCAACCATTATAACAGTTGAAACGTCAACGTCCATACAGCTGTCAAAATTGACAGTTTAAGGAACGTTTTAATTTAATTATTTAACTTAAAGCCGTTCAAGGTACAATTTAATTAACAAATTTAGTTCATAACCGTTGAAGATATAGTTTAATTAACATATTTTAGTTCATGACAGTTAAAGGTACAAACTATAATGAATATATAATGGTTTATACATTAATGAACGTAAGTAGAGTATATAAAGGATGAATGTATAAGATAAAGACTGTATTAGTCAATGTAGAGGTTCTGCATACCATTTGGTTGATGTAGAGACATTGCATACTGTTCTAGTCAATATAGAGGCTCTGCATATACTGAACATTCATAGTTTGATTTGAATGAGGGTTTGAATTAACAAGTTGAAACAAATAAACTGTTCTCATAGCATAAACCTCTGAAACTATATGAGAATGAAAGTATTGTGGCGTATTTGGTGAATAATCAGTTAATGGTATAACATCACCTTCTGTTGGTGAAAGTGAATGTTGATTACCACAAGTGAATGCTGCACCACCTATAGCAGTCCAAGTTCTTAAATATACACCAACAGTAGCAGGTGGAAATCTTAATTGACTGCTATAAATATAACCAAGTGGACCACGAATGCTCTGGTACCTAGAAACTTCTAATATTACATAAGAAGTAGAACTAGGTTTAACTGTTGCTCTAAATTCAAAAAAGGTACCTGCATATTCAACATAAAGCTGTGAAATTGTAACATCTGATGCCTTTGGCAGTGTATCATAATTTCTATTCAATATAGCTAAGTCATTCATTGAATTATACTCATTCTGTGTAAGATCATATGCAGTAGCCTTAGCATTAGGCGCTAAAGAGCATTGAGAAGGAGACTGTGTTGGTAAAGTAGTAGCAGTATATGTAGTATGATGAGATGTAGCAGTAGAAGTGTTCACTGCAGAAGATGTAAAAGATGTAGTAGAAGGTACAATTGATGAAGTTGTAGTGGGGTTAATTCCAGGTGCAAACAATTGTTCATAAGTGTTCTTCATGTATCCAATAGTATTTGGGTTTAAATTCTGAATTGATATTAAGAAAACTTCACGTACAGCGTAATATCCAGAGAATAAAGTGTATTGTAATTGTGCAGGTACTTGGAAGTATTCTAAATTGATGATATCACCATAATTTAAGTCAAAAGCAGAGAAATTACCACAAAGAAAAGCAGCATCTCCTATAGCAGTCCAAGTTTGAGCGTAAATACTAAGAGAATCGTTACTTGAAGAGATTTCAGAGCCAATAACAAATGATACAGGCTGATTAATGAACTGGTACCTAAGAACTTCAAGTAAGACATAAGAAGTTGTAAGAGGAGGAATAGATCCATCGACGTTGAAAGTAGAGCTATCAGGGTTTAATTCCATGGAAGGTAGAGAAAAGGTAGAAGAGATAGGTAAGTTTTTGTATGTTCTATTTAGTAGGTAAGAGTTGTCAATAGAGTTATATTGATCTTCATTAAGAGAGTAGAATGTATGAGATCTAGCTAGTTGTTCTGGACAAACAGTAGGGGATTGCATTATCAAACTGGTTGAAGAGGAAGAGGTGGTAGGGGTAGAAGTGATAGATGAGGAAGAGGTAGTAGGGGTAGAAGTGATAGATGAGGAAGAGGTGGTAGGGGTAGAAGTAGAAGTGGTAGAAGTAGTAGAAGTGATAGAAGTGATAGATGAGGAAGAGGTGGTAGAGGTAGATGAGGAAGAGGTAGTAGAGGTGGTAGGGGTAGAAGTGGTAGATGAGGAAGAGGTAATAGATGAGGAAGAGGTAGTAGAGGTGGTAGGGGTAGAAGTGGTAGAAGTAGTAGGGGTAGTATAAGTAGTAGAAGTGGTAGTCAAAGCATTACTAGATAAAGAAGAGTTAAAGTAACTAGAAAAAGAACTCAAAGATAAATCAGTTGTGCTAGATAAGTGAGAAGCCGATGAAGATGCAGTACTTATTGGTAACACAGAATTAGAAAGAGAAGAAGAGCCACCGGTTGTCAATGTGCTTATTGGTAACAAAGAATTAGAGAGCGTAGAAGAGCCGTCAGTTGTTAGTGTACTTATTGGTAGCACAGAATTAGAGAGAGAAGAAGAGACATCTGTTGTTAGTGTACTTATTGGTAACACAGAGTAAGAGTAAGGGCTATCTGTCGTAGTTAACACAGAATCAGAGTAAGTACTATCTGTCATATCAGATGAAGAGTAAGAACAGACTTCAGTAGAAATTGAAGAGTCAGTAGTAGACAGTACAAGATAACTAATAGACTCAAGATAAGTAGATGTATAATAACAAGTACTAGTTGGTGTTATAACAGGTATTTGAATAGTAACACCTAATTCTATATCTACTGAGTAATGAATAGAAATGTCATCATAAGCAGTCCAAATAGTAACACAATTATCTGATGTTGTCAATGTAGGAGAAGGTGTATAAGTAATAACAGTTGGAGTACATTGATGACAATAAGCAGAAGATACTAAACCAAAAGTAGGAGAACAATCAGAGTAATAAGTTGTATATGTTGGTGTTGCTACAGAAGTATAAGTTTGTTCATAAAGAGTTGTTGTAGTTACAGGAGGGTTACAAAGAAAGATTTCTCTAATTGTAGCAGTGATAAGTTGCGTAGAAGTCAAGGTTGTAAGAGAACAGTAACTCATCTTTGTAAGAACTTGGTGAAGTATAAGGAAGAAGTAGAAGTGACTGTTCTTTTATAGAACAAGAAAATTTTGATTAACATAATAGGTGATTTACAAATATAGAATCATAAGACAATGAGAATGTAAGCTAATTAAACATTCAAGATGTTAAAAAAAGGAACTACTAAGACTGAATGATTTAACTGAATAGTAAGATATAGATTGTGTAAATAAGTACAGCATAGTGAGTATCTTTGTATTGTATACACTTATTAGTAATCATTTAACCATTAAATGTTTAATCATAACATATATGTTTAGACATGAGATTAACCATGGACTTCGTATAGAATACTTGTAGTGAAAATCTCTATATTCTAAAAGAGGAAATTTATATATAGAATGACTTGATGAATAGTTAATGTGTTCAAAAGTAATAAAAATGAATACTATTTAAGTAATTTTAAGTTGTTCCAGAATTAGCTGAGAATGTATACAAAAATAGGTTAAGTACCTTTATGAGATTTAAGTATATATTGAATATAACATAGCTAAGATAGTGAAATAGCTTAAGATAATGAAATAGTTAACATAGTTAAATAGCTAATATAGTTAAATAGCTAACATAGTGCAATATCTTAACATAGTGTAGTAAAATAGTGCACGTAATGTTCACCAACTGTAACATTCCAATGATATAATAAACCAGCCGTATTTTATGAAATCTATACAACTTACTTTTAGAAATAACCAAATACATTGATTATGTCATTATTACAAAATTTATTATATTTCTTAATTGGAATTATATGTTATATAATTTATAAAAAATGGACAAGTTCAAATACACCAAAATTAGTAATTGACCTTAAGAAATATCATGATATTGAAGAAATTGAAATTGACTTGAATGATATCAAAACTGGTGGTAATAACTTAATTGAATCTTTTTGTCCTGCAACAGGTAAACATTTAGGATCATTTAAACCATTTAATATTGATATGATTAATGAATCTGTAAATAAAGCAAAGATAGCACAAAAAATATGGAAGAATTCTACATTTAATGAAAGAAGACGTGTACTTAATACATTACGTGATTTTATTATTAAAAATCAATTAGATATTGCAAAAATCGCTTGTAGAGATACAGGAAAGACATTAATTGATGCAGGAATGGGTGAAATTATGGTAACATTAGAAAAATTGAAATGGATTTCAAAAAATGGTGAAAATTCTTTAAAGGATTCATATAGATCTGGTTCATCAAATATTTTTATGAAATATAAGACTGCAAAAGTTATTTATGAACCACTTGGTGTTATATCTGCTTTAGTTTCTTGGAATTATCCTTTTCATAATTTTCTTGGTCCTGTAATTGCTGCTTTATTTACTGGTAATTCAATTGTTGTTAAATGTTCTGAACAAGTTGTATGGAGTTCTTTAATTTTCTTAAAAATTATACAAAATGCTTTAGAAGTTAATGGTTTTGATAAGGATATTGTACAACTTATATATTGTTGGCCAGATGTTGCAAATACACTTACTTCTCATCCTGATATTTCTCATATAACTTTTATTGGATCAAGACCTGTTGCACATAAAGTTGCATTTGATGCTGCAAAAACTTTAACTCCTTTAGTTATTGAATTAGGTGGTAAAGATGCTCTTATTGCTTTAGATTCTTATAATGATATAAATGGTCTTGCTTCAATTATATTAAGAGGTACATATCAATCATCTGGTCAAAATTGTATTGGTCTTGAAAGAGTAATTGCACAACCTGAAATTTATGAAAAGCTTAAATCTATTCTATCTGAAAGAGTTTCAAAGATAAGATTAGGTTCTTCAATGGATCAAGATAATATTGATATGGGTGCAACAATTGTTGATATTTCTTCAAGATTAGATCCTCTTATAAAGGATGCAATAGATAAAGGAGCAATACTTGTTTGTGGTGGCAAAAAATATATAAATCCTAAATTTCCAAAGGGTACATATTTTGAACCAACTTTCTTAGCTGATGTTACTCCTGATATGTTAATTGCTCAAAATGAAGTATTTGGACCTGTTCTTTTATTAATGAAAGCAAATACAATTAATCAAATACTTCAAATTGCAAATTCTACTGATTATGCACTTGGTTCTGCTATTTATGCTTCTCATTCTGATCCTGCTTTAACTACTTTAGTTTCTGGTATAAATGCTGGTAATGTTGCTGTTAATGATTTTGCTACTTTTTATGTATGTCAATTACCTTTTGGTGGTTGTAAAGGTTCTGGTTATGGAAGATTTGGTGGTGAAGAGGGTTTACAAGGATTATGTAACATCAAATCTATTTGTGTAGATAAATTTCCATTTATTGAAACAAAGATACCAAAACCACTTGATTATCCAATAAGGGATACAAATATTGCATGGTCAATGGTTGAATCGATTAATTTAGGGTATTCTACGTTAGTAGATATTGTTAAGGGTGTATTTACACTTGCTTTGAATTCTATTTAACTTAACAGCTTTACTCTAACAGGGTCAGCTGTTAGAGTACACAGTTTTAACTTAACAGCGTCATACTTTAACAGCTGACGCTGTTAAAGTACACAGCTAAACATTGTCAGTATGAGTCAAAAGCAAGCTTAACATTGTTAGTATAAGTCAACAGCTAACACTGTTGACTTAAACAGCTTTAACTTTAACAGCTGACGCAGTTGAGTTACAGATAGCGCTTAAAATTGTCAGTATAACTCAACAGCTACCGCTGTCGAGTTATACAGCTCTTTCTGCAAAACTCTGAATCATACCAACAGCTGTAGCAGGATACTCCTTAACTACAACTTCATCACCAACAACATATGTATTAGCTTGTACATATTGAGTTCTTGGTTTCCTATTCTCAAGTACTACTGGACGTAACTTAGCCATATCGTCAGTAACATTTGACATAGAATTAAAGAATTCAGAACCATTCTTAAAATCAGCAGTTGCCTTATAAATATGCAATTTTTGTAAATATTTACCAACTGCAGGTACACCATGAGAAATGATCTTTGAACGATCTAAATGAATTGTTAAATCGCTATAATCATCCTTTTCATGTTTAAGCGTTACAAAATCATCACCTGCTTCTAAGAAACATCTTAGAATTGAATGACGTGCTTGCATATGAGGTTGTCCCCATTTACCAGAATCGGGATCCCAGAAAAGTAATGCTTGAAGACCTGCTCTTGCCATAAGAAGGTATGCAATATAAAGAACATCTTCATAATTATCTTTATGTCCAAAGATTGACATAATATCTCTTTCTGCACATAAATACATTGCTACACATTCTGCTCTACATTCTTCATAAGCACCTGAAAGACCTCCAAAGATACTACTCCAAGTTTGACCAGGTTTATAGAATGATGAGATTGGTTTATTATCAATAGGAGAAATAGGAGGAGATTCAATATCAAAATTAAACTTTCCAGGTGATATTTCACTTAAAAGTTTACCTGAACCATGTCCAAGTAATTCATGAATTCCAACTTGAACTTCAAAAGCAGGAGATCTATAATCATTAAAAAGTGAAACATCTTCATCTCTTAAGAATGGATATTTATCTTCTTTTGGACTTGCAGAAAGTATATTACCAAGAGATACATTTTTAAATCCATAATTCATTCTGACGTCATCATAATTAGGAATATTAATTCCTGCAGGGATACCAGAACCTGCGAAAGTTAATACTTCAAGTGAAGTAAAATCTGGTGGTTCAAAATGATCTTTTTCGAAATCTTTTGGCCAAGGTAAAAGTTTAATATACTTTTCAGCTTGATTTACTAATTCAGCAAATGCCATTGTACGTTCACGATTAACCATTGCAACGAAACCTTCCCATTCACCTCTAACACCAGCAGGATCACGATAAGTTTCAATAAAACCGATGTTAGTTTCAACATTTGGTTTAATATCTTTTACCCAAGCAATTTGTGATTTTTTATGAGCTTGCATATCACCATTTCTAAAAGAAGTTTCATAAAATGTACACATTTCCTTTTGGATATCATTATCAGCAGTTTTTGAAGCAGCATGGATATTTAAAGCAATTGATTCCATTTCTTTTGAATGGTCTCCATATACAACAGTAATAGTACCATCTTTTAAAGGAATTGAATCAGGAAGAGCTCCAGGTTGAGAAGAAGCTACAAGTAAGTTAAACTTAGAAGGAGCTACTTTAACAACACGAGTATTTTCAGGCATAATTTGAGCTTCATTTAAAGCAGCAGTAATTGATGTAATTTCATCATTAGTTATATCACCAGAATAATAAGAAGTAACATGACCTTGTTCAATGTATCCTAATAAATTCTTAGAAGCAGGAGATGTTGAGTATAAGACATCAGAATATTTCGAGAAATTTAAAGCACCATTTGTTGCAACAGATACAATTGATTTAAATGAATCCAATGATAATCTAGGTATAAATTTCGAATCACCGAAAGATTTATAATTACCTAAATTGCTAAGAAATTGACTTGAATATTCAAGCCAATATTGAAAATCTTGATCAGATACATTAGCTTTAGATTTAAGTAAATTCATATCACCATTTACATGATTATAAGCATCAATAATTGAATCAAAAATAGCTTCACTTTCAGGACTTACTTGTCTTAAACCAACACGAGTACCGAAATGAGCAGCACGAGACATATAATGTGTGTATAATTGTTGTTTAGGAGACAATTTGTTAAAATGTTCTTTAACATCAAGGTAAACAACAGGAGCAGCTGTATCAGCAAGAAGATGAGATGTAGAAGACATTCTAATTGATTGAAAGGGGGGTTTCTTTAAGCAAAGAAAGGTTCTTAACATAGAGAGAAATGGTGGAGTGGTGGAGTGGTGGTTGTAGTGGTAGTGGTTGTGATAAATTGTTACCGGGTAAATAAATTGAGTTGATTAGGGTACCCCAGATTTGTCCTAATTAGGAAATTGGTGATGAAATATATGCACATTGAATGCAATATGTATAAAACATGTATAAGATGTATAACTTAGATTCTTAGTTATTTCTTTTATTTTAAATAATATGGTTAATAATATAATTAATACAGAAACATATGGAGATTTTGTTGGAGAAGTAAGGAATGTTAAAAGATTTCTTAGAGAAATGGTTAATAAAGAAACATTTCTATTAAGACTTGTTAGAGAATTAATTGATTCATATTTCTTTAGTGGTAAATGTATTGGATTTGTTAGTGCACTTTTTAATGCAGAAACATTTCCATTATTTAAAGTTCATACAAAATTAGTTAAAGTTTTACAAAATACAATTGATTATAAAGGTAAACATTGGGAAGTTGAATTAAAGAAAGTTATTGAAAGTATTTGTAATGCAGGAGTCTTATCAATTGAAATGTATAGTAAGAGTAATTATATTGATAGTGCACTTGCAATTTTGATTACAAATTGGTGTGAAAAAAAGGTGTATGATAAATATGGTAAAAAAGGTATAAAAGAAGAAATAGATGAAGAATATTTTGATGATTTATTTGCTTCAACATATAGAATGATGGAAATGACATCAAGAGTTTCAATTTATCAAGAAGCAATTAAAATTATTGGAAAAATGACAAATTATGGTGAAGAATTTAATAAAATAATTGAAGAGAATAGTATGAAATTAAAAAGAAGTTCAAAGGAGTTTCTTGAGAATTATGAATTACTTAATAAACAAGAAATACAAGTGAAATTATGGAACAAATTAAGTTTTCCAGAATTAATACCATTTCCAAAAGAATATCTTGGTAGACCATCAAAAATTGGATATCTTAATATGTTTTGGATAACACAAGATGATAGAATGAGATCACAATGTATTGGTATATTTCTTTATCATTCATATATTGTAATTGTTTCAATAACAAGATCAGATAAATTCGGAGTTAAATTCTTAATTCCTTTATCAAGAATGACACTTTATGAAGGTAATGAAGATGGTAAGATGTTATATTGTGGATCAAATTGTTCATTTGTTTTATCAATTGAAGATAGACATAATACAATAGTTGAACTTGTATTTTGTTGTAATAATATAAAGGAAAAAGAAGAATGGAAAGAATTGCTTAATAAGCAAAAGGATATATTTGAATCTGAAGTTAATGATCCACAAAATAGACAAATTCCTTTAAGTAAGAGTTATTCATATTTTTATTCACCTGAAAATACATGGAAGTATAAAGGGGGAATTGAATTAGAGAATTGTATTGAGATACGTGTATGTGAAGAACGGGAAGAAATTGGAAAAGTTTGTCAGATAATATATCAGGGAGTAATGTATGAAAAGGATAGAGATTTTGCAGAAAAGGCGTTAGAGGATGTTATATGTTAGAACATGGCATGCTTAACGCCACATAACATGACATGCTTGCATGTCATGTCCACAGCTTAACATACTCATTGTATACTCCTTACATACTCATCGCATGTTTACATGAAATGTAAACATGATTACTCCTAATTAATTATTCTCAGATTTATTAATCGTCCTTTCTTGAAATTCACCTTCCATAAGTATCTTCTTTAAAATAATATCTTGATCACGAGTCTCAAACTCATTCTCTAATGTTGCCTTTGATGCTGTACCAACAATACCTTGACTTCCTTGTTTACCACTAATATAAACAGTAAATTTTTCAAGTACTTCAACAAGTGGTATATCATTTGGATTCTTCTTCCATTTTAAATATGATTCTTTATCTGTTACAAGAATTAAGAAATCTTCATCTTCTCCACGATAAAATACATATTTAATAAATGCACTATGTGCTGAATTCGGTTGACTTGTTGAATGTCCTGGCATTATTTATAAAGATATAATAATAAGTTAAGTTGAAAATAAGGATTTATATCGATTTATATACTCCACTTTGTTCAATTTTGACGGTTCGACCGTAATCGTACGATGCCTTGTGATCACCAATTTATATATGACGTCACAATTAAACTAATTGTTATTTTATCAATTTATATGATTATTGTTTTATATATTGATTTATAAGGAAAATAGATATTTTTATAAGAATAAGCATAAAAAATTGATCAAATAGATAGTAATAAAGTATCAATTGGGTGATCAATTGGATGATCTATTGTCATTGGAATGATACAGTTATGATATTTGAATCATTTAACTAATTTCAAGAGTCATATTCTTTAATCATATGGTCTAATTGTTTTGTTATGTAAGTTTCTTTAAGAAATTGGAATGGTCATATGATCAATTGAGTAATGTAATTACATATCCGCTTATGTAAGCGATATTATTGAGTAACCTCTTCAGCATTGTAAGTTTGCGTTAACAATGGTTAATAAACATTTATAAGATATATTTATTGATAAATTTCTATGAATATTTATCTTTTAATCAATATCTATTGATACTGTTGATTTCAGGCACAAATGTGGGGTAACTATGTCCACACCTTTACTCTTTTACCACTACCACCTACATATACCCCCACATACAAATACACCACATATACTCTATTTTGTATATTAAAATACCCAATTAAGTCTTTTATGTATGAAAATCAAAGATCTTTGTGGGTTGTAAGAAAATCATTCAAAAAACTTTATTTCAAAATAAGGTTCATTTAAGGTACCATTATCATATATATATGTTCTAATAGTTTTATCAATTGATATTGAAATGTATTAAAATTTTAATATATTATAGATATCTATTATAAATATATATTATTTAAAAAATTGTTTAATAATATTATAAATTGCTGGTTTTAGAGGTACTCTTATATAATCGTATAGATGTTATATCAGCTGTCAAATGAACTTTATTTGTAATAAGGTTATTATTGATCTACAAATTGTATGATGTCATTAAGTATCTATATATATTTCTATCAATCATCATAATTATACAATATATACATGCTTTACACTATCTGACCAAATCCAATTCGTTAAATCCAATTCGTTAAATAGTACATATTTATACCTTTAACTGTTGATTGTTTATGGGATACATTCCATAAACAATCAAACTCTGACGTATACTCTTTGTTCTTGTGTATGTAAGTCACAAACGTCACAACTTCATAAACAAATATGCAAATAATTTACACTTTATAAACACAATTGTACACCCAAATAATAGTAAATCATCAAATTATACACGAAATAGTAAATCATCACATAACGGTTGTATTCATATAACTTACCCGGAAGTTAGTATATATCACTTCACCAAACCTTTACTTTGCCATCAACAATGTATAAATTAAGTGAATCTCTTATTGAACATAAAAGTGACGTTAAATCGTTATTGTTTATTGACGATTGTCATCTTTATTCAAGTTCACGTGATGGGACAGGTATTTTATGGGAGAAAAAGTCAATTGGATCTAATCCATTTGCATCAAAGAAATCGATACCTTGGATATCATCAATTGTATATAATTCAGATGGTTATGTTAATGCAATTGCATATTTAAAGGATTCAAATATGATTGCATTTAGTGGTAATGATTCTCTTATTGTTGTAAAATCAATACAATTTCCTGATCAAATGTATATATGTGCTGGTCATACTGCTAATGTATGTACTCTTTCATATAATGAGAATAATAGTACATTAGCTTCAGGATCTTGGGATAATACTGTAAGAATTTGGGATCAAGGTACTGAAAAATATATACTTAAACATGATTCAGCAGTTTGGTCAGTATTGTTTTTACCTAATGGTAATCTTGTTACTGCTTCTGCTGATACAACAATTAAAGTATGGAAAGATGATAAACTTATTAAATCTATTAAAGGACATAATATGCCAGTTAGAGGACTTTGTTTATTAAATGATAATTGTTTTGTTAGTTGTAGTAATGATGGATTACTTAAAATATGGTCTTTTGATTTATCATTACAAGCAGAACTACATGGACATACAAATTTTGTTTATCAAGTTAATTGTTTACCAAATGGTGAAATTGTTTCTGTTGGAGAAGATAGATCTATTAGAATATGGAAAGATGAAAAATTAATTCAAACTATTATTTTACCAACAATATCAGTATGGTCAATTGGTATATCACCAAATGGAGATATTGCAGTTGGATCATCAGATAATTATATTAGGATATTTTCAAATTCTTTGGATAGATGGGCAACAGATGATATTTTAAAATCATTTGATAATTCAGTTGCTAATACAGCTATACCATCACAAGAATTAGGATTACTTTCAAAAGATGTTAGTGGACCTGATATTTTAAAAACTACTACATTTAAAAATGGACATGTACAACTTGTTAAAGAATTAACAAATGAAGTATGTGCATATATGTTTGAAGATGGTAATTGGAAGAAAGTTGGACAAATTGTTGATGCAGCAGTATCTGAAAAGAAACAAATATTTGAAGGTAAAGAGTATGATTATGTTTTTGATGTTGATGTTGAAGATGGTAAACCACCTTTAAAATTAGCATATAATGTTAATGATAATCCATATACAGCAGCTAATAAGTTTCTTGCGAAGTATGAATTACCTTCATCATATGTTGAACAAACAGTTCAATTTATACTTCAAAATACAAAAGGACATTCATTTTCAGTTAAAAGTATTGAGAATGGAAAGAATGGAGAAAATGATAAAGATGTTAAGAGTATTGATCATGGAACAAATGTTAAATATGGAAAAGTTTTACCACATAAAACAACATTATCAATTGAAACAGGAGATTTTGAACCAATTATTAAAAGGATTTTTCAAATTAATGAAACTTTAATGAATCCTTTAAGTGATGAAGAATTAAAAGCATTACCTACACTTACAAAAGATATAAAGAATTCAATGTATAGTTCAGCAGTTTGTGGTATTGGATTACAAATAGCAAATACATGGAGTGGTAAAGAGAAACTTCCTGGATTAGATTTAATTAGATTATCTATTGGATATATTGAAGATGAAGAAGTTAAAGTTGTTATTGATGCATTATTAAAGGATTCAGCTGTTTATAGTAAAGAATATCCTGCTAATTTGATTACATTTTTAAGAGTTATATGTAATTCTTTTAAGAATCGAAAGAACTTATATGTTTTGGAATCTAAAGTGGCTAGTAATATTTTAAAGATAGCAGATGAATCAAGATTATTGAATACTCCAAAGGCTATGAAATTGACAATTGCTACGTTGTATTTGAATTATGCAGTTGGATTTGGAAATAGAAGTGATAAGTTTGGAGAATTAATTGGTAAAGGACTTTTAAATTTGATTGATATATTGAGTGATTTTAGTGATAATGAAGCTTTATATAGAGCACTTGTTGGAGCAGGTACGATTATTGTGAATACTGAGTTTAATATGAAGGAGTTGAATGAGAAGATTATGGTATTAGAGTATAGTGAGAAGAGGATGAAGGATGTTGTTAAGGAGTTGAGAGAGTGAGACCATACACAACTCTGTCGTAAGACAGAGTTGAAGAGTGAGACATGACTAGTTGTATAAGAGCGAGGATCGAGGTACATATCTCTGTCTTACGACAGAGATATGTCTTACACTACTCCGTCTTCCAATAATCATCCATTTCTGCATCTAATTCCTCTCTACTCTTTTGTGGTTTATTCCTCCCTTGATCACCTCTCCTTTTATCACCTCTCCTTTTATCAATACTCCTCCCTTGATTTCTTGTAATTGATTTCTTTATATGTGTCCTTTTACCAATTCTTAAAGCTAAATTTGATTGATTTTTAGGTATACAAACTTCAATAGATAACCTTTGACCACCAGCTAATCTATTATCATAAGTATTTACTATCCTTTCAGCATCATCCTTTAAAGGAACATAAATATTAGCAATTCCATTACTTCTACCTGTACGATCATATTCAATAACAATTTTAATTGGTTCAATTACTCTTGAAATTAGTTCATATAATTGATCTTCTGAGATATCATAATGAAGGTTAGATATACGAGCATTGTATAGATGATTAAATGATTGTTGTATATCAGATGAAGATTCAAATGGGTTATAATTTGAATCGTCATTTGACCAATTTGATTGATTATAACTATTTGACCGATTATAGCTATTATTTGACCGGTTATAACTATTATTTGACCGATTTGACCGGTTATGGTGGTTATTTGATCGACCTTTATAAGACATGGTAAAGTATAAGTTATAAACTTACCATCCTACCATAATAATGTCAAGAAATAGTGAAAAAGCATTATCATTATTAAATAGATTTCAAGCTCAAAAACAAGCAAATATTAAAAATCAAACAAATACATTTATAAGTGGTAAAAAAAGACCAAAAAGAGTACAAAATGTGGCAAATATTGAAGAATGTGAAAGATGGAGAAATCAAGTCATAAGAGAAATCAGTAAAAAAGTAACAACAATTAATGATCAAACAATATCAATTAGTCTTATAAGAGATTTAAATGATGAAATTAATCATCTTATGAATGAAAAATATGCATGGGAAAGAAGAATTTTACAGTTAGGTGGACCTGATTATATTCATTCAAAAAGGAGTATTGGTGATGTAATAACATCTAAAGGAAGAAAATATAGATATTTTGGAAGATCAAAGGAATTACCTGATGTAAAGGAGATACTTGAAAAGGAGAATAATGATACAAGTTTATTAGAACAAGAGTTTCTTATAAGTATAAAGGATGATGATTTAGATGTACAATATTTTGGATTTAATGAAGATGATGAATTACTTGAATATGAAAGGGGTATTAAGTTAGAGAAAGAAATGAATAATAAAGAGATTGATTTAGAATTACCTGTTAAGGTATTGACAGATCAACAGATTGATAAGATGATAGTTGATTTGAAGAAAGCAGCTGTAAGGGAGAGGTATTTGAGTTAACATTTTACGTATACATGTACATACACATGTACGTAAGTACATGTGTACAACTGACTTCAATCTACTCAATGACTTAATACTTGACTTGACATGTACTTTATACCTGACTTCAATCTACTTACTGTATAGTTATTACATACTTAACGGTAACATACTTCATCTATCGATCAATTTTTTAATTACCTTATATTCAGAATACTAACTTATTATTAAAGTTCTTATTCCGAAATAGTGTAATGGCTAGCACGGTCCGCTCTCACCGGGCAAATCGGGGTTCAATTCCCCGTTTCGGAGGATACTATATATTTTTTGCACGCACTTGAACACACTTATTTTTTATCTCTCTCTCTTTCTTTTTCTCTCTCTGTCTCCCCTTTTTTTCTCTCTGTCTCTCTCTCTTTCTTTTTCTCTCTCTGTCTCCCCTTTTTTTCTCTCTGTCTCTCTCTCTTTCTTTTTCTCTCTCTGTCTCTCTCTGTCAAATATGTAAAGATGACATTCATCAAAAGATCTACTTTCAATGTAGCTTCAGATATTACAAAATCATTCACTTTTAAACATCAAAAATTAGCTCTTGAAACAATGTCAAAATTGAATGAAATCAGTCTTATATTAGAAGTTCGTGATTCAAGAGCTCCTTTAAGTTCTTCAAATCCTCAATTTAAATCACTCTTTTCAAAGATTCCAAAATTGATCATATTTTCAAAATTTGATAGATCGATATATACAAAAAATCAACTCAAATTTGTTGCTGAAAATGAAATGTCTTATTCATTTATTGGTAATCTTACACAAAAACGTGACCTTCAATTGTTGATCAAATACCTTACAAATTTATATAATAAACTTGATAATAAGTTTATACCTTATATTGGGATGAATACATTGGTTGTAGGTGTACCAAATGTTGGTAAAAGTACACTTATTAATGGTTTAAGAATAGCTGGTTTGGATGAAAATGGATTTTTAAAAGTCGGTAATAATCCCGGAGTTACTAGAAAAGTAACAAAAATGATTTCTGTTAATAAAGATCCTGATATTTTCGCTTTTGATACTCCTGGTGTTGCTCTTCCACAAATTGCTGATTTAGAAACTGTTTTAAAGTTAATACTTATTGGTTCATTATCTGATACTTATGTTGATCCTATATTATGTGCTGATTATTTATTATATACATTGAATAAACAGACAAAGGATAATAAGTTCACATACTCTAACTTTATTGATCATCCTACTTATGATATTATAAAGTTTTTAACTTCTGCTGCTTCAAAATATGGTAGATCTACAAAAGGTACTGATAAGACTATTGATATTAAAGGTACAGCTACTTGTTGGATACAAGATTGGAGAAGTACAACTAATTTATGGAGAAGAACAGGGTTTGATGATGTAACGAATGTTATAAGTGATTAAAGTTCATTTACAACAAGAAAATGAACAAAATGAACTAGACAATTCTTTAGCTTTTGAAAAATATAACTCTTTTCTTGCAATTGATGATGTACATTCACTAGAATATGATTCTGGTTTAGGTTTAACATCTAAAAGATCATATTGCATATCAATATGTCTATAACTGTTAATTTTATATGAATTTATTCCTTTATCAAGGTAAGAATCATATGTTTTATCAGAAAAACTATTAGGTTTTGATACAAATTCTACAGGTTCTGTTACAGATTTAACAAGTCCTAATACTCGGCCAATACTTAAGGAATGAACATAACCTAGAAGTCCATAACCTTTCATTTTTTGACCATTTATAATGGATGAATTTTCTATATGTTTAGATGAATCCATTTTAAATTTGTGGAAGTGAAAGAGTGGTTGTTTGTGTGAAGAAATATGGTCTATATATGCATGCATATATGTAGCTATGTAGATCATCTATAGTATACAATGTATACTATGTACACTGTATACTTCGTATACAGTGTGACTTCGTGTGATGTGTTAATCAACATACCTTCCAATCATTTCACGTCTATTTGAATCCATAAAATCATACAATACACTTAAAACACCTCCTCCAGCTGCTCTAACATCTTCATCAACTATATACTCTAAATTCATCTCTAACCATTCAACTAAATCATTCAATTCTTTAGCATACGTTATACATAAATCATTAGCATTATTAACTTCAATAATAACCATAATTGATGTAAAACATAACTCACAAAGTTCATCAACATCTGTACCTGATTTCTCCTTTACATGACCAATTATAACAACACTAATAACTCTTAAAAATGTAAGAATAAATGTTAATAATTCACCTGTCATTTCTAATATATCAATTGATGAAGGGTAAGCTGCATGAAGTATAATAACCAATGTTCTAAGAAAATGTACCAATAATGGTGTTGTTGTTGTACCAATTATTGCCTTTGTATTTGAAGAAAACCACATTAAAGTTAAAGGAAAAAAGAATTTAGGACCTGCTATTTTAGAAAATCTTGTTCCAATATATCTTGTACGTGGTTTATTTGTTTGTGATGGATTCTTAAGCTTTGAAGATATCCAAGTTATTTTACCATCCTTAACACGTTCATTTTCTTCAATTGAATCAATAATACTTGTATGTAAAAGTGTCTTAGTAACAGAATTAAGTTCAACAAGTAATTTATTATCTGTGAACTTACGTAATGTTGATGCAGGCAAACTCTTTTGATTCAATTCCAAACTATGTTTATCCTTTATACTTGAAAGATTAGCTAATCTTCTTGCAGCTAAAGATAAAGAAGCAAATATAGTAATTCTTTGTTGTAATGAGAAATCACCAGTAAATAAGATTTTTATAAGAATTGGTGTAACATCAGTATCAGCAACAATTAACTCTATAAGACATTCAATCTTTAATTCTGAATAATTTTCAATCTCAAATTGATCAATTGTTGTTGCAATGACGTATGCAAGTTTTTCACTATTTGCTTTTAATTCTGTACCATTTTTTGCTTTTGTTTTAATAAGATTTGCTCCATATGTAAGTGCATGTTTCCTTTTGTAATATGAATCATCAGCTTCAAAATATTCAATTAAAGTTTTAATATAAACAGGAGGTAATATTTTATGCTTATCTTTTGAAACTGTTGGATCATCATCAGAATCTTCAGGGTCATCAAAGTTTGACATATCATAAACAGGAAATTCATCATCATCTGAATCAATTTCTTGTGTAGCTAATTTCATAACAATATCACTTGTTTTATGTAATTCATTGACCTTTTGTATTTCATTAACCTTTGATACTTCCTTGACCTTTGATACATCATTTGCTTCCTTTTGTAAACCAACAAAAACCTCTGAAATCTCATACCTCTTATAATCATTATACATCAATATATCCTTATACTCATCATATAATATTTCCTTTGTATTTGAAGCATCAAACTTTAATTGAACTTTTGATTCACTTTTATAACTTAAAAGTTCTGATGTTATCATTCCAATTGATCTCATTTTAATTGATTGACATGATAAAAATGAAGATACCATTAAACTGAATTTAGTAGTTGATATTTCATTATAAATTGAAATATTTGACATTCTACCTGCTGTAAGTAAACAAATCTTTGAAAGACTTTCAATTGTATTAACTGAATATTTCGAAAGGGTAGTAGGTGCAGAAAGAATATCAATAATTGTTGTAAAAAGTGTATGTAATTGTTCATCAGGTATTGCTCCTACAAACACTCTACATAATTGTAAAGGAAATGGTCTTTTAAGAAGACGTAGTAGACTATTAATTAATTCATTAGAGAATAATTGAGATACAATGAATGAAGTTGCTGATATGTTATCACACAAGAATCGATCCATCAAACTTTGACAAAAGAATTGATCCAAAAGTCTTTGTTTTATATAACATTTTGTATACTCAAATATACGCCTTGTAAATGTAAAATTATCAACATTATTAAGAGTCCATAAAAGTACAGCCTTTGTGTCTATTGATACAAGTTTTGAATAAAGATCAGATAATGTATCATCTGGTAGATCTGTTAAATATAATTGATTAAGTATATATATAGTATACTTATCTGATGAACTAAAGATAGTATCATTTACTATTGAAACAGTCATTACAGTATTAAACAATTTAGAGCCAAAAAATAATGATACAGTAGTACTCCATACTTGTCCATTGTTTAACTTATACAATGTATCTATCGTAGTATAAGTACATAAACCTTCAAGTAGATATAAGTAAAACTCAAGTAAATCATCAGATATTACAGAACTAGAATTTCTTAAAGTAAATAGAAGTGAATTTATACCTGTAATCGATCTAAATATTTCAATCAATTTCTGTTTTTGTAATGATGATAACAAGTAATAAAATTGTGGTATTGATATTGAACATAATGTCTGATAAAGAGTAGCAAAATTAGGGTTAAAATTGATTAAAAGGGTTGTTTTAAGATCATATATTTGTGACAATATTAGATCAAATTCATGTAAATCTGGTGAACTTTTAAGTTTTTGTATTATTGATTCAACCATTTAAATTTTGTATATAATTTTTTAAAAAAAATTGTATGCTCGTATTACGTAATATTACGCAATAATTTAACCTTTTTAAAAGTCTAAAATAACACAAAATAAGTGAGATAATGATGGTATAAGAAAGTAGTAATTGTGAATGGTTCATGAACCAAAAAATTAGTGATCAGGTGTAAGTAAAAATGTACACCTTATGTCACATTCACAATACAAAATGTGAAATGAATCAAAAATTGAAATGTAAAACTGTACACTGAACTATGGATTCTAGTAATTTATGTGTATTTGAATTGCCTGATTTGTTATTGGCTGATTTACAGCTTTATTTTGGTAACAAAGGAGTAGATGATGAAAGAGATGAGAGAGATGAGAGAGATGAAAGAGATGAAAGAGATGAATCATCTGACTCTGACGAGTCAGATGAGTCAGAATCTGAGACTGAAAACACTAAACGTTTGATCGCTATAAATGAAGGTATACGTATGGAACATAACTTAAAAGATTTGAGTCAAATCGAAGATAAACATATACCTAAACTTGATGAGAAATCAGCACTATCTTATTTCATATCTAATACTATTAAAGAATCTACACTTTTAGGTATATATACATCTATATTCCCTAAAAAATGGTCAGAAAACCCTGTTAATTATCTAATACAACAGAAAAAAGAACATGGACATTCTATAATGTTTATGATTGGTGGTGGCCATTTTGCTGGTGCTATTATTAAACATGACAAGAAAGGTACATTAATTCAACATAAAGCATTTCATAGATATACTACAAGACGTAAACAAGGAGGAGCACAATCAGCATCAGATAATGCACATGGTAAAGCACATTCAGCAGGATCTAACTTACGTAGGTATAATGAGATGGCATTACAACAAGAAGTTAGAGATCTATTAAAGACGTGGAAAGTCTATATAGATAATGCTGATAGTATATATATTAGAGCATCAGGAGCACTTAATAGAAAAGTAATTGTTGGATATGAAGGAGGTCCTATATCGGCAAAGGATATAAGGTTAAGAAGTATACCATTTACTTCAAGAAGAGCAGGATTGAATGAAATTCAAAGATTATGGGTTGCACTTACAAGTACTGTTAGTGTTAATAAATTAAAAGTTGATAGATTAAGAGAGATAAGGCATGAAGAATCTGTTAAATCTGAAGAGATACATGTTAAACCAGATGTTAAAGAATCACATATTAAAGAGAAGATAGTGAAGAGTAATGAAGAAGTAGCAACTAATGAACTTGCTACATTCATAAAAAGGTCAAAATCATCATCTATTAAGATATACCTTAAAAGTCACAAATTGGATGTCAATTTTAAACTTCAACCATTGGATATGTATAAAGAGACACCTACATTATTACATTTAGCATCAGTACTTGGACAAAAACATGTTATACGTTACCTTATTGTTAACATGAAAGCAGATCTTAGTATTACGAATTTTAAAGGAGAGACAGCATATGAAGCATCATCAATTGATATAAAGAATTTCTATAGAAGTGTGAGGTTTGATGTTGGGGATAACGAAATTGAATGGGGCTCGGGCCGAGTTGAAGAAGCGATCAATATTAAAGAATTAGAAGAGCAGGGCGCGGGGACATCCGAAGAATTGGGTATTGAAAAGCGAATAGCAGAAGTTTCAATTGATAGAAAAAGTACAACAAAGACAATTTCAGCAGAGAAGAAATTGCCAGTGATGATGCAATCATCTATGGGGCTGTCTAAAGATATGCGAGTTCAACTTGACAGGGAAAGACGAGCACGAGCAGCAGAGAGTCGTTTAAAGAATATAGTAAAAGATTGATGTCATTTTGAATGTATGACGTGTCATGCATAAACCATGGGAGTATTTTGATAGATTTCGAAGGATATAACTCCTTAATCTGGGCGTAGAAGAAGTTATTGAAAGAGATTATTAAAGTTTAATATATTTGATAAAGTTCTAGAAGAACCTTATCTGACATTTTTCTAGAAGATCTTAGTAACCTTAATAAAGGCGATCGGCTTAATAGTAAATGAAATAGAAGAAGTAATTTGGCGCTAAAGATAAGCGTCAATTAAATAATACAATGTAGTATAAGGGAAAGAAGATCTTAGATCTTAGATCTTTATCTTGGCAAAATACTGACGTCAATAGATGAAATTAGGAAAAAGCGCGGAGGTAGAAAAAGATGATATTTTTTGTTGATTCAAGATTGATGTAAACGTGGATGAGTTAAAGCGCTTAGAGAGTGGAGTGATCTGTGAATGTTTTTTAACGTGAGATGCATGGATAAACTAAAGTGTAAATCTAGAACGTATAACAGGGGGAACTGCAAGAACTGCAGGAACTGTGTAAAGTTTGTAGATACTTTGTATATAGTGCATAAAACTGTGAATGAAACTGAGATCCCACGAGGCAAAGAGAAGGTTTAAAAGTAAAAAAGCAGTATATATTACTGCGGCGTTATAGATGAATTGCCCCTCAAAACAGATCATAGTTAGAATCTTTAACCATGTGGTAGTATAGAGTGTTTTCTTTGCCTTATTTAGTATAAAAATTTGCTAAGAATGAGATACACGTGAGAGCATGTACGGCACGAGTATGAAAACAAAGAAGATAAGTTTCTAGATTGAGTAATAAGAAGAGTAGAGTTTAGTGAGAGAGAAGAGTTTAGTTGAAGTAGAGTTGTATAGTGGGAGAGTAGCGTTTAGTTGGAGTAGAGTTTATCGTAAGTAGGCTACTTGAATAGGTGAGAGTAGTAAGGATAGTATGAATTGAGTATTAAAAGGTAAGTAATAAACGGGCGAGTATGTGATATAGTAGGGGATAAAAATGTAGAGTATTGAATAGAATAGATGAATAGATGAACCGAATAGAAGCGGCGCTAATAATGTAAGGCGTAAGTGTTATGCTTGAAGCGAAATGCGAGATGCGGGTGAGGTGGTAGATGTTCATGGGATATGTGTATTAGACTAAGTAATGTATTGAGTATATTATATGTAAGTAAATGATATTGTAGGCAAGAAATGCGGCAGAGTGGTTGATAGATTGTTGCATCGAAGCGCCCAGACGTTGGTAAACTGGTAAATAAGGATAAGGTTTGTTCCATGAGAAAATAAGGTTATTTGAGTATATCCATATGATAGAAATGATTGAAAATATGTGACAATAAAACGAGTATATCGTAGATAAAAAGATAATTTAAATGACTTGTAGCGTGAGTGGAGATATAAAAAAAAGCAAGGAACAAGTTTGAAATAAACAAATTTAAAATTGAATGGAATTATAGTGAGAAACAATTGATTGTATAGTACCGGAAATATAGAAGATAAGAAGGATTTTAAATTGACGTTATAGAACAATTATTAGAGTGGTTAAATTAAACGATTAATGAAAGAAGGAAGTGCTTACCGAGGAGATAGAAGATTGATGATAGCGATAAGAAATTGAAGTGCGGAGGTTAGGAAAAGGTACGGAAGAATTTAAAGTGGGGGTTAGCATCGAACAGTCTGGACTGTGCACTATACAATTATATGCAATTGTACGTAGTACTGTTGTGTGAATTTTGAATGCTCCCAATGTACATACATTGTGTCCGATTGCTCGTACACTATGCATATACAGTGTACGTAGTGTATACACATACATCTTTTAGATGTCTTTCAATTACCGAATATGATATAATTGACATGATGTCAAATTGATGAATGTCTTATCGGATTTGTTAAAATCGATAAAATTACTGACGTCAAAAATGAAATAGAATAAAAAATTATATAATAAATAAGAAATTATGGAAAAACTCTATGCTATGACGTCAATAAAAGAAAAAGAGTGGGGAACAATTTATATACCCTTGGCGAAATTGTTTAAGATTTACCAGTTAAAAATAAGGACCTCCCAAATTGAATAAAAGGTACAGAATAATCTTAAATAGCGGTTATCAAATAATATCTTATATTTTTAAGGAAAAATATAAGAGAAATGTAAAGGATAAACAGTTTTTACGAAACAAGAAAACAAGCTATGACGATCTGAAATATTTAGAAATTAAAGTTCAGGTACATCTATTTTCTTATTGGACAGCGTTTAAAATGTTAGCGCTAAAAGGATTTTCATAGGAGTTATATATATACAAGTTTATATGTAAGATATTTAAACAAACACAAATACAATTGTAAAAAAAATTGTAAGTATAGAAATATAATAAAACTAATTGTGTTTAAATATCTGAAAAAATCTGAAATTTTTAATATATAAAAGGTGTAAATTATGAATATAAATCAGTAAATAAAATTAAAGTTTTTATAAAAAGTAGTTTAACCACGAGTTTGTAAAAAAAGCTTATTTTAAAATTTATTACCCTTTTCGGAATTAATTAAACTATATCTGTCGTCATAGCTTTCTGTATGATTTTATGTTTTCCTATATTTTTTTTTGTATAACATAACAAGTTATTTATGTTGTTTTTATAACAACTTTCTTAACTTCTTGATTTATTTCTAAAAAAAGTATATATATAAGTGTGATTTCTCAATTCTTGTTTGACTTTAAATTTATACAACATCTTGTCAGTTCTGTCAATTCTGTCAATTCCTTATAAGGTAAGTCAATATCAAATCAATGATTGCCACTTGAAATGTAAACAATCGTGTATGGTCATATCTTCTTCTCTTCTCTCTCTTCTCTTTCTTCTCTCTCTTCTCTTTCTTCTCTTTCATTTCACAGATTTCATCATTTATGTCATTCATTTCTCTACATAATCAAAAAAAAAACGCAGATCCTCATATTTTATTCTAGACCACAAACAAAAAATCACATAGTAAATAGCACACAATTACTAGTCTATTTTTTTCTTTAACCTCTCATTATTCGTCTATTCATATCTAAAAGCTATAGCTAGTCTATTTTTTTCCTCTCTCTATTGTGTCTCTCTTCTATCGGGATACTTTCCTTAATTTACTACACATATCAGTATTTGGCTCTCATTTAAGCTCACCCCTCTATTCTCTATATGTGTTCGTGCAAAAAGTACCCCTCATTCAATTCCTTTCACAAGCCACCAATAATAATTATATTCCGATTCTTATTATTTTATTATTATTTCTACCGAAATTATCGATCTAGATCGAGATCTCTTTTCTACTTCTCTTCTCACCCTTCTTTTTTCCGCTTTTTTTTGTCTTCTGCCTTCTTATTTTTTTTTGATTTTCCCCCTCTCTCTACAACCTGCTTAAACTTTAAGCGCTGCTTCTCTCTCTCTCTTTAATTTTTTATCACTATTCGATCTATCACACTTTCTCTCTACTTATTTTGTCTACACTATATTTTCTATTTTCTACTATATGATTTTCGTCAATTTACCCCTCTCTATCTCTTTACGTCAATGGTCTACTAATCAAATCACACTCCTTAGCTGTTCGCTACAATTGTTTTTTCTTACTACTTAATGTCTCCCTCTATTCGCTGTAACGCCTTTTTAGCGTCTTTTTAGCGAATTAGTATCTTACATTTCATATATAGGACATACTAAATTTTTGTGTGGCACTCTCGGCTTAAAAGACATTTGATGATCTTCTTTACCTTATTTTCTTATTTCTTATAAGCGCTCTATCTATACGCTAGACGAGTTTTCATTTTTATTCTGCTTTTTTTAATTATCTTCCCGAAATTCCGGACCCAATTTCGACTTTACATACAATTTACTTACTCTCTTTATTCATTGTCTGTCTACGCAATCTTTTGCGCTCTCTAGAACAATTTAACCGCTCCCCTTTTACATGATCTTTTTTACAAGGCTTATACATCGCAATTATTTTTTTACATTTCGAAGCGCTTCACTTTTGATTTCATTTATTATTTCGATATAAATACTAACTTATTTCCTAGTTCACTTCAACTTATCGATTACAGAATTTATCGATTACATCAAGATCATACAGCAACGTAAGTACCTTTCTATTTTCTTATTACTCTTGTCAAGTAATGTGACTCGTCTGTCTCCTTACTTGTACACTTGCATGCGTTTGCATGCAAACGCATGGACATTCATTCTCAACTTATTTTCTTACTTTGGATCACGTTTTTCATGTGTACTAACTAATCAAATTCAGTCTTTTTCTTAGCGTTTCGTCATTGACAATCATTTTGTTTAATTAAATCAATTAAACTTCTTCTCTTTATCTTCCAGAATATTTTTCGTTTATCTCAACTGGTTTTCGGAAGCTTCGATTTCTTCTATTTTATCTTTTATCGATCTACTATTTGTTTACGGTTAAACTTATAATTTAGATCTCTTCCGTTATTGTTCTATACAGTTCAAATTTCAGAACTTTAATTCAATTATTATATTCTGCCTTCCGATCATTTTTCGGTTAATTTATTACTTCTATTTATTATCACAAAATTCCTCTCTCTTCTGATCTTTTCTCTCTTTTGTCTTTTTCGATTTATTTCTCTATTTATTTTTTCAAATAAAAGAATTACTTTGTTCTTTTTTTATTTTATTTATTTCTTTGTTTGCGTTTACATTTCCTATTTAGTATCGCCTATTACGTTGCCGGATTTCCTTAATAGGTTCTATACCATTACACGCTAATTTAACTAAATAAGTTATCATCCGTTTTGACTGATCTACCATTCTACGATCGATCGATTTCTCGGGGTTAGAAATTTATATCACATCTTATTTTACTTCTTCTTGTTATCTTTTTCACTTCCTTTTTCTCTTTGTTTTTTCTCTTATACGATGTTCAGTACATTTTCATTCAAAAATGTTACTCCCTCTTCTATGAAGAGACATTCAAACCCTGTTGCTCCGGATCATACTTTGACTAATTCCAATGATTATACAAAATTTAACAATTTAAATGGTATCGGTTCACCTGCTTTTGATTCTGATTCTTCTGCAACAACTGCTCGAAGTCGTGATTTTAATTCTGATCAATATATCGATCCTGCTTGTCTTGGTGGTATATTTGATTCTGATAATGGTCTTCTATTCAATGAATGGCCTCAATTGGAACAAAAGAATGATGTATCAACTTTAAGGCCTACATTTACTCTGCCTGAAAATAACTATGAAAATCCTTCATTTATACAAAATCAATCAAATATACGTATAGGTTATCCTAACGATATCACACTCGACACTGCCTTGGATAATATTTCTGCTTTTCAATTACCTATTGAACCTGAATCTCTTTGTATTCCTGATGTTATTACTGATGACCTTACTGGGTTTGAATTTCAACCTGATCTTCAAAATGGTAATTTGTTTGCGTATAATCATAGTCCATCACCTTCATCAACTTGTTCTACAATGAATCAAGCTTCACCTGTATTTAGTGAGAATAGTACATCTTTCATTGAAAGGATATCTAAATCTCCTCAAGCTTATGGATCTACTACAAGTGAATGTGATGAAGAAGATGAAGATATATATCAAACAGATAATTCAGATGCTGAATATATTGATGGATATAATCAAAATAATTTACATCATTCACAACAAAGATCTAAATCAGAACCTCGCAGATATAATAGACAAACTAGCAGGACTAGTAATTCGTCTAAATTTCGTTCAATGTCAGGTCCCGAAAACAAGAAATCAAGGCGGTATATTCAACCAACCGAAGCTCATAGATGTAAATGGTGTGGAAAATATTATCCTAGAGACTTGGCAAGGCACATAAGAATTCATCAGGCTGTTGGAAGATTTGTCTGCCCTTTTCCTAGAAGCGAGTGTTCGCATAGAAGAGGACAATTTAATCGTCAATATGATTTTAAAAAGCATCTTCTTCATGATCATTTTATTTTTGATGATCCTTCTGCTAGAAAACTTAACAATCTTACAGGTAAGTTGTCATGTACTGGCAAATGTTTCTGCGGCGAAAGATTTACAGGTGGTGATTGGCTTGATAGACATATACTTACTAAACCAGATGTTTGTCCATCACTTGTTAATAAATCTCAATAGATTCTTATTGCATTCACGATAAATTTGCTATATCTTCTTTTTTTTTATATTTTTTGCATGCATTTCCGCCGTCAGTTTTTTGTATTTCTAAACAATAAGGCCGGTTCTTTTGTTCTCATTGGCTTTATATACTTTTTTAAAATTCATTGTGTATTCATTGTAAAAATGTAGTAAACTTCCAACTATAGTAGTAAATATAATAGATTGTGTGAATGAACCCCTGATTGATCCCGATTGGGACAGGTGGTGACGATTTTTTGTTATCACCGGGTAATTATATATTAATTAACCAATTAGAAATATTCATCGACGCCCCCCTGTTAACCAGATCTTAACATTTTTTTCTCAAAATACTACCTACCTACTTTTTCTTTTATTATTCTTGGTTTCTTTTATAAACGAATATAAACGAGTCTATAGAAGTAAACGAAAGTTTATAAAAAATTTGAATGAAAATTGACTGAAAATTGATCGAGATTTGATTGATTGATTGATAGCGATTTGATTGAAAGTAGCCCCTTCGATCGGATACCCTGGAAAATTAATAAGAGATGAACCAAGTTAGTGAGAAATGGAATGGTGCAAGGAAAGTACTTGCACGTACACCTCATATGTTTATAGGTAATAAGTCAAAAGAAGATCCATTAGTTATAGAATGGGGTAAAGATTTACAAGTAGCATATGCTGGTATTAGTGAGATATCTAATGATTGTAATACATTTTTGAATAATTGGAAGTCAATTTTGACAGGACAATTAACATTTTCTGGATCAATTAGAGAATTTTATGAAGATATTCCTAATGAAAGAAATGATATTAAAGTTGGTGAAACACCTGAAGATACATTGATTCGTATTGATAATTATATTGATACAATGGAAACATTACATGAAAGAGTTGAACCATTAGTGAATTTACTTATAATTAGAGTTATTCAACCATGTGATTCAGCACATGAATGTATTGATTCAGCATTAAAACAATTAACTAAACGTGCTCATAAGAAAGTTGATTATGATAGACATAATGAAACAGTTGAAAAAATGAAGAAAAAAAAGAATATGACAGATAAGGAAAAAGTTTTATTAGATAAAGCAGAAGTTGATCTTAAACATTCAACAAGATTATTTAATGAACATGATCAAATTGTTAGAAAAATGGTACCTGAATTATTAACAATGTTGAATGATTTAACAAATTCAATTGTTACACAAATGACTATGCTTTTAATTGATATATTTCGTCGTATGAAAGAGACAGTTTATTTATTTGCAGATGAGAATGGATTTGTTGGGGGTAATAACATTGATGATGATGGAGGAGAAATTAAAGGAATTGATGATGATATTATTATACCAACAACAGAAGAGATTGAAAATAAATGGCAAGATTTAGTTAGTCCTGTTATTTCACAAATTGAGACACAATTTAGGATTTTTCAAGAATCTGAATTAGGATCAACAAAAAGTCTTCCAAAGACAATATTTTCATCAGCAACAAAAGGAGTTAGTAAAGCAGGAGCTATTACAATTTCTGGAGCAGTATCAGCGACAAATCAAGTTAAAGATTTAAAACGTCGTAAGATTAAACCTGCAGATCCTATTAATGGTATTTTTAGGTATAGTTCAGTTAGATTAGAAGAGATGAGTAAAGGAGGTAAAGTTGATGTTAAATTAACAGCAGATTTAGTTGATGATGATAATGATTCTATTGATACACCACCTCCTGCATATTCATCAAATTCTATATCTGATTTATCAGATTCTATGAAGAGTTCAACTATAAGTGAACCAAAATCATCAGGATCAATAAATACAAAATCTGATGCTGAACGTGAAAAGGATTTAGAAGAGAAATTATCAACACCTATTCTTTCACAAACAGTTACACCTTCTATTAATGCAGAAGAATTTGAAGAGCAATTGACATTATCTAAGCCAGAAGAATTGTCAAATCCATCTCCTTTAGTTGATTCATTAGGTGTTGAAGATGTTAAGAAGTAATCAACGTAAACAACGTAGTTTACTACGTTGTTTACTACGTTGTGAACATTCTCTACATCCTCTACGTTGTGAACATTCTCTACATCCTCTACGTTGTTTACATTCTCTACACCCACACTTCGACAAAATGATTAACTCCCGATCTTCCGAATCTATAATACAATCTCTATGAGTCAATCAAATATATAAGAGAAAACTTTAACATAAGTAATGCTTGATCTATGTTACATTATTCGTCATGCTTTAAAATAAGGTAATTTTAATTACTTATTATTGGTTAAAATTTACATTAAACAATGGTAAAGTTTTTTTCGACGGTTTTTGGACATTTTCTCGAGACTTTTTTCTTTTATGACTCCTTCTTTCTTTTCTTTTTATATATAAATATACAAACATTCAAAGAAGTTTTCTTTTTTTTTATCAGTAAACACTTTCACTGCTGTTTTGTTAAAGAATTAACATCAATACTCCCCCCTTGAAAAATCAAGTTTTAAATTCACACATACAAGAAAGTAAAAGAAATGGCTTTTATAGAAGTAAAAGAATCTTCACAATTTAATAAATCAACAAGTACTTCTGTACAACCAGGTTTTGTTTCACAGTTATATGCACCAGGTCAAAGTCGTTCTACAAGAGAAACGAAGGATATTCCTGCATCTGCATTATTTCCATCAAGTCTAAGAGGACCGACAAAGCAAGCATCATCTAATTAGATTTTATGTGTTGTACTGTGTTTACTGTAACGTGCTACTGTTGTACAGTGTTTACTTATACATCTTTGAGTGTAGTTAACATACATCAAACTGTAGTCAGCATACATCAAATTGTAGTCATTTACGTGACTACAATTATACAGACGTCTCTTAATCCTAAAATAGATAGTTAATCATTGATAACTATTCAAACTGATACAATAATTCCTAAATACTATGATCTTTCACTTAATACAACTTAGCCGTATATATCCCGATATGTAGTAATCATTACTATAACTGTTACATTACCCACCCCTCCATCTGCTTATAACAGGCAGCTTTTGTTTAATATATTCATATATATTCTTCTATCAATTTGTACTTTTTTCTACTTCTTTCTACTTTCTATCTATTTGTACTTCCTTCTAATTGCTTCTATTTCCTTCGATTAGTTCCATTGCTTCAATTTGTTATCATGGTTTTCCATTTTGGTACAGAATATAAAACAGCTGAAGAAGAAAGGCTTAAACAAGATACTTCAAAAGAAAAATATTGGAAAAGATGGGGTCCTTATCTTTCAGAAAGACAATGGGCAACAGTACGTGAAGATTATTCAAGTAATGGTGATGCATGGAATGATTTTCCTCATGAACATTCAAGATCAAGAGTTTATAGATGGGGTGAAGATGGAATTGCTGGTGTTTCTGATAATCATCAACAGATATGTATTTCATTTGCATTTTGGAATGAAAAAGATCCTATTTTAAAAGAACGTCTTTATGGTCTTACAGGACATCAAGGAAATCATGGTGAAGATGTTAAAGAAGTTTATTATTATCTTGATAATACACCAACTCATTCATATATGAAGATGCTTTATAAATATCCACAAAATGAATTTCCATATGAAGATTTGGTTAAATCAAATTGTGAAAGATCACGTAATGAATCTGAATATGAACTTGTTGATACTGGAATATTTGATGATGATAAATATTTTGATATTTTTATTGAAATGGCAAAGAATCATGAAAATGAAGAAGAAATGTATTTTCGTGTAACTGCTCATAATAGAAGTTCTGAACCTGCAAAACTTCATATAATTCCTCAAGTTTGGTTTAGAAATACTTGGGATTGGGGTTATGAAGATAGAGAAGAAGTTCCAAATATAAAACTTCTTAATAAAGAATCAACAGGTCTTGTATATGAGACTTATAATACAAAATTTGGAAATAGGTACCTTCGTTTTGATAGTAGTCCTAGTATTTCTGATGATATTGATGTTGATATACTTCCAAAGCCATTATTTACAAATAATGAAACTAATCATGAAAAGTTATTTAAACAAAAGAATACAACTCCTTATACAAAGGATGCTTTTCATAGATATATTGTTGATCACGAAGAAGATGCAATTAATCCTGAAAATTCAGGTACAAAATCTGGTGCTTTATATAGTTTTGATACTGATGAAGGTGTACCACCTGGTGAAAGTGTAGTTGTTCGTTTTACATTTTCAAATAAAAAGCTTCAATGTTCTGAACCAGGTACAGAAGAAGATGCAGATGCTGAAATTGATGATATGATAGATTCAAGATTTAATGAAGCAGAAGAATTTTATTATCATCTTTCACCAATTGTTGGTAATGATGATTTAAGAAATATTCAACGTCAAGCATTAGCTGGTATGCTTTGGACAAAACAATATTATAATTTTGTTTGGTCAGAATGGGCACATGGTGATCCTTCAAATCCTTCACCACCACCTGAAAGAATTCATTTAAGAAATAAATATTGGACTCATTTATATATTGATGATATTCTTTCAATGCCTGATAAATGGGAATATCCTTTCTTTGCTGCATGGGATACTGCTTTTCATTGTATACCATTAGCAATGGTTGATCCACAATTTGCTAAAAAACAACTTGATTTATTAACACGTGAATGGTATATGCATCCAAATGGTCAAATTCCTGCTTATGAATGGAATTTTTCTGATGTTAATCCACCTGTACATGCATGGGCTGCTTATCGTGTATTTAAAATTGAAAGAAAGATGTATGATACAGCAGATATTGATTTTCTTGAACGTGTATTTCAAAAGCTTTTGCTGAATTTTACATGGTGGGTAAATAGAAAAGATTCAGATGGAAATAATGTTTTTGAAGGTGGATTTTTAGGTTTAGATAATATTGGTGTTTTTAATAGAAGTGAACCTTTACCAACAGGTGGTACTTTGGAACAAGCAGATTCAACTGGATGGATGGCATTTTATTGTTTACAAATGTTAAATATTGCATTAGAATTAGCAAGACATAGACCAAGTTATGAAGATATTGCATCTAAATTCTTTGAACATTTTCTATTTATTGCAGATGCTTTAACTTTTAGAACTGGTAATAAGAAAGATGATTCTGAATCATCACTTTGGAATGAAAAAGATGGATTTTATTATGATTGTATATCTTGGGGTGGTGATGATAGAATTCAATTACCTGTAAGATCATTAGTTGGTCTTATACCATTATATGCAGTTTCAACACTTGAACCTGAACAATTAGATAAATTTAAATCATTTAATAATCGTGTTCAATGGTTTATAAAACATCGTACAAAGATTTCAACAAGAAATATTGCTTCAATGGAACAAAGAGGTAAATCAGATAGAATGCTTCTTGCATTAGTATCAAAGGAAAGATTAGAAAGAATTCTTCAACGTCTTTTAGATGAAGATGAATTTCTTTCTGAATTTGGTATTAGATCACTTTCAAAATATCATGAAAAGAATCCTTATTCATGGGATTTACATGGAGAAACACATATGGTTGATTATGTACCTGGAGATTCTAACTCTGGTATGTTTGGAGGTAATTCAAATTGGAGAGGTCCAATTTGGTTTCCAACAACATTTTTAATTATTGAATCATTACAAAGATTTTATCTTTATTATGGTGATACATTTACTGTTGAATTTCCAAAAGGAAGTGGTGAACAAAAGAATTTAGCTGAAATTTCAAATATGATTCAATATCGTTTAATTAATTTGTTTGCTTTAGGAAAAGATAATAAAAGAGCAGCAAATGGTGGAGTTGATATATTTAATAAGAATCCACATTTTGCAGAATATATCTTTTTTAATGAATTCTTTCATGCGGATAATGGTAAAGGATTAGGATCATCACATCAATTAGGATGGACAGGATTAGTTGCAAAGATTATTCATGATGTTTCAATGGTTTTACCTGATGATGCACCGAGATCAAAACAAAAGGCAGCAGAACTTTATTTTGATGAACTTTTATATCCTACAGAGGAAAGAAGATCAAGATCAAGAACACCTCATCATTTAAGAAGAAGGTCAAGTAATAAGTCAATTAATACATTACTTAATCGTACTGATTCTTCTATAAGGTTGAAGGAAGATATAGAGAAGGAGACTGAATATAGAGAGAAGATTATTAGTGCTTTAGAGGGATTTTCTATAAAGACTAAGTCTGATGCAGAAGAGGCGTATGATTTGTAACATGCACAAGGAGGCAGAGTGCTTGTCTAATACTTGTCTAAGTACTTGTCTAGGTACTTGTCTAGGTGCTTGTCTAGGTGCTTGTCTAGGTGCTTGTCTAATAAGCACTTGTCTAATAAGCACTTGTCTAATAAGTACTTGTCTAATAAGTACTTGTCTAATAAACTGTCTGTCTAATAAACTGTCTGTCTAACATAGTCAACACTTAATACTTTATATTTATAGAATGATATATGAATATGTAATATGTAGAAATGATGTAAAGACAATAAATCAGCTCAAATGATGAAAAAATGATATGCGCAGTGATTATGCCAGAGAAAGAAGTAAAAGATGCTTTGTGCAATTACCGAAAATAAGAATCACCTGCAGTTAAAAAAGACAAAACAAAATAAAAATGAAAACAAAAGAATAAGGTTCAATTGTTGAAATAAGAAAATCAAACGAACCTTTAAAGGGAGACAGAGTGACGAGAATTAAGAGTGACAAGAGATAAGAGTGATGAAATCGTTGATAAATGACAAAGTAGTCAATTCAGTAAACTGCATTGACCACTTATACATCCGATACAGTACCAACTTCAGTAGGTCTCATACCATTACTTCCATAATCTATACTATTATGAGAACTCTGTAATGGTAAACCAAAATCACTATTATTTCTTGAATTTGGAAAACTATTAAGTCCTGCAATTGATGATCTAACTCCAAGAGGATTCTTTGAAAATGATAAACGAATACCACCTTTAACAGAATTTGAAAGTCCTTTACCATAAAGTTCATTAAGAGATCTTGTAGCAAAAGTAACATCTTCAAATTCAACAAAACACATAGGACCATTACTTTTAACACGGAAACAAAGTCTCTTATAACCTTCTTGTTTAGAGAATAAATCACGTAATTCATCTTCACTTGCATTAATAGGAAGATTTCCAACATAAAGTGTATTACAAGGAGGATTCTGATCTGCTGGATTAATAGGTGGAACAAGTCTACCACCAGCTTGTAGATCTTCAAGTGTTGTAGCAGTACTTACAGCACTAACACCTGTAGGTAATATAACAGAAGCAGGTCCAGAAACAGATGCATTTCTAGACATAGTTTTCATAGATGATCCACTAATACTCATACCATGAAGTTGTCTAGAAGGAGGTGCAATAATAGATTCTGACATACGAGGTTGACCAGAATAATTAGGACTATTTGTAACAGATATTCCATTATTTAATAAATGTCCAGGAGGTGCTAAACTCGTAGAATTAGAACGATATTGAGTTGTATTGACAACAGAAAGATTACTAAGTCTTCTACTGTTTTGAGCACGAGGATCATTTGACCAAGAAGTAGCATTAGGATCTCTTGATTGTTCATCATCATAATCCATAACAGAAGATCTACGAAAAGCAAATGCATCATTTGTAGCAGTAAAACTTGCTCTTGGAGATGTTCTTAAAGGAGAGAAATAAGAATTTGGTTCATTAACAGGAGAACTAATTTCCTTTGTTGTTGAAAAGAGTCTGCTTGAATTCTTAAATGGAAAATTAGATTCAGAAGTTTCATTAGAATGACCAGTTACTGAAGCAAGATTAACAGGGAAACGATCAGATGTTAAAGTTGATGTTGGTGAAGATGAAACTACATCACAAGATATAGCAGTACCTGAAGAACCAACAGAATTCTTATAGCTAAATAAATCAGATCTACCATTAAGTAAAGTATGAGCTTCAATTGCAGAATGATAAGATCTGAAATAAGCAAATGCTAAAGGATTAGGTGATACAGCAGAAGGAGAAGGAGGTTCAAGGTTATCGAAAGAAGTATCGAAACGACAAGAATGAAAATCTCTTGCAAAAGTAAATACTAAATTCAATTCAGCTAAAGTTATTGTATTAGGAAGATTTGAAATTCTTACAATAAAAGGAGCACCAGAAATTGGTGGAGGAATTGGAATAACAAATTTAGTAGGACTTACAGGATCATTTGAATGTAAATCAATTTTCTTTGATTCATTAGTAAATGAATCATAATGTCTTGAAGAAGAAAAGTTTGTACCACTGCTTGACCTACCACCTGGAGTTGAAGAAGATGAATCATTAATTACAGTAGAACCAGAAGAATTGGCATTTGCAGAAGCAGGAGGTGAAAGTGGTGTATTAGTATCAGAATTATTTACTGAAATTGCAACTTGAGGGATAATATCAGAGCTAAGACCTGGTGGTGCATCTGTTGAGTTAGACATATTGTATAAGTAGACAATTGTTAGATGTTGAGTGCAGTATGTTCAGTATGCGCAGTATGCGTGAAATGCGGATAGAAAGTAAGATTATAAAAAATAATGTAATTTGATTTATTAAACAAAAGTTATTAGATTCAAAATATCATTTAATATATGTACTTTTTTCTCTGTGTGTGGGGGTGGTTGTTTTCCCTTTTTCCTTGCGTAAAGATCGATCGATATGAGAATTGCACGGAAAGACGTTGTAAGAAAATAAAAATCAAGGATTTTGTGAGTTCTATTTTTTCTTTCTTAAAAAAAAGTAAACAAAAAAGTAATCAAAATAAGACAAAAAGAAGACAACAAAAAGTGGGGGTCAAAATATGTCAAGAAATTGAACAGCAAGATGTTTAACAAGAAGACAAATGGAAAGAATTAGAGTTTTTTTTACCTTTGTTTATTTTTGTATCAAAAAGAGTCAAAAGTAAACAAAAGAAAAGAGTAGAAAATGAATAATAAAAAAAAACTTGTTGAATATGAAACAAAAAAAAGGAGGTAAAAGAAGAAAGAAAGAAAAGAGAGAAAAAAAAGGTGTACAAATTGGTGCTTTTTTTTAAGATCGAAAAATTCGTATACTAAAAAAGTAGCCGTCAAGTATCTTGCGTTTTTCTTACGCTTTTTTCTTGTAATTACTTCCTTTAAGCTGCTTTTGCTGCTTTTGCTCCTTTTGCTGTTTATGCTGCTTATACTGCTTTTATAGTTATCCTTTTCTCTGTTAAGAACAGCGTAACAAGATGAGATTCTTGTAAAATCCTGTAATCCAATTTATTCAAATAGACAAAATAGGACAATCTGTAAAGTTATAATCGTAGTATATACGAAATAAAAAGCCAGATAAGTATAATTTCCCTATTTCGGTTGGTATAACGATCTAAAAAGGAATTATGATCCATTATAGATTGATTGTAATAAGGAAATCGATAATCGTTATTACGGCCGTTTTAACTGAAACCATAATATATAGTAACCGGTTATCGTTATTTTAATTGACTGGTACCAAATATGACTGATAGAGATAATACGGCCAACTTCATAAGATGATGTATAACCTATTCATAAGATCTGTAAGCCATTCATAAAAGACTGTATCAGCTATTAGTTAATAGCTAATAGCTCATCCACCTTCATCTACTCTTCTTAATTGCATTCCTTTCTGTTACGGCCAGAGTGGGGAAACAATATCCTATTCATCCATATAAGTTCATGCATATCATTAGATCCAAATAAAGTAATGATATTAATCATATATTATTCTCCTTTTTGACAAGCGAACTATTTATCTCCGTCATCTATAGGATACCTGCAATTTATTCAATCTTACTACCAAAACAAGATTCAACTGTGTTTTAATTATCCTATTAAAACAAACTTCTTGTATTAATTATTTAATCTTTCAATTTGATATAGTATCTTAAACTCAGTCAATACTATTCATTTCAACTATACCTCTCAACTAGTAACCTTGTTCTATATTTGACATCTTTGACAAATCCAATTCAAGCTATATAAGACTTATCAAATCCGATCTATATCTTATCCATTTATACAACCTAGAAGTTATTTCACTAACCGCAAATCCTTTACAGTAAGATATATCCCATAGATTTTCGTATAATATCACCTTCTTTCAATATGTATTTCGCAATATTTTATTAATTATCTAATTCAGATAATTTCAATTAATGCCAAGAATTAACATATTGAATGTACCACGCGTCTTCATATATGTGATTATTCCTTCATTCAGTGAATATTCATTTGTATTCATTATTATATACCCTATCATTCATCCCTGTTCTATTGGTATATGAACTCATTCAACTCCGGTAGTAATTACTATCCCATAACCTATAGTATGCATAAACTACTATAGTCTATTCGTCTATGGAATAAAATTTCGGATTGATTCCACTACTTCAAATATGGGATATATCGGTAGCGGAGAAACTATTAATGTACGGCAAGTTGCATATAAACTTAACCAGCCAACAATCAAACTCTTTTAATATCCTATAGACCATTAGTTTAAGTAATCCTTAATTGCCATTGAGTTTCACTTGTATTATCATCATTCGGATAGATTTGTATATTACGGCTATACAATCAGTTACTTCCTTAATCAATTGAAGGTTGAACTGTTAGACTAAATAGCTTTTTTAACAAGTAAGTACCTGTTTAAACAAAAGAGATCCGAATCTTTTATTAAATGACCCTTAATATACCACCAATCGATGGCTAACTCTCAACTAACAAGGCAGTTAGAGAATAGGCGAGTTCGGAAGGATAATTATGATATACTAAACTTCTGTATAGACATGATCTACCTTGAAATATTGAAGGCATGTCTCTGTTCCTTGCTTAAAGCTGGCATCGGCTGGATATAGTGGCGGTATCGCGTTCACACCTAACAAAGACGTAGACTTTTAAGGCGCCAGAGAGAAATTGAGCTCAACTATATATACTGATCCGTCCTTTGAGTTTTATAGTGTAACGAATCTACATTTTAATGGTTAGGAACTTATTGATTTCTTTGATATTCGCAAAATTGATAGATGATATATGGGCGATCTTCGGGTAAGTAAGAAGTTAAGTTGAAAACAAGGGTGCCTTTAAGTATTTATATTAGTAGAAGTCAAGTCATTTTTGTATAGTTTTGTGCGTATTTGACGTGGTCAAAATGTATTTTATAAAAATGATATTTAGCCGTGTTGTTGATGGGTAAAAAATGGTCAAAATTGTGTAATTATTGAATGATTTTTTGTTGGATTTATGAACTGATGAAATCGATAGAAATGACTTTTTAAATTATTTGAAACTTTAAAACCTTATCTGATGAAAAATACGGAATAAAGTCCAGGCCAAAAAGATGAGATTTGCAGTATTTTTATTGGTTAATATAGTGTAATAAAAGTTTATTTCGTATCTCAATTGTGGATTATCTTCAAAATATATTGGGTTATCAAAAAAAGGGTATTATATTATATCATTCAATAGCATTTTTTTCAGTGAATTATGCAGAAAAAGTATGATACAAATAGACATAAAATATAGTAAATAATATAAAAGATAGTAATATAATATGTGCCAGATCTGTTACTAGAAAAGCTTATTTCTAAGATTTATGTATATAAATAAAGTTTTAATTAATATTATTGGCTGAAATTATATTTTTTAGTATAGTGATAAAAAAGTTTAAATTTGTATAGGTGTATTAAGCTTTACGCGTAAGACTTTGACCTTTTTCGTATTATATATATAAATGACCACTTACTCTTTTGATTCTTCCTTCTTTTATATTTCTTTTTTTCAATCATTATTTATTAGAATTGATTGTTATTTGTTATTTGTTTTACTTTATAAGATAATTTAGACGTTTTTTGCCCTCTTTTTTGCCTTATTCTCTTAGCCTGCCTGTTTTTTTATATTTTTTACTGTATATACCTAGGTTAGGAAATATCATACAAAAACAGATTTGTCATAATATAATTGTTGCTATTTTCAGGTACATTTTCATCTTGTCAATATTTTTATACGCATTTGAGTTCTTTTTTTTGCTTGTTTTACTTGTTTGGTTATATCTTTTAAGATCAACATAAAAACCACTCTTTTTGATAATCCAGGAGTCTTGTATATAACAGCGATCTGAGTTTTTGTTTACTTGAGGCTTTGAATTTCAATCCAAAATAGTCACAAATATACGTAAATAGATTTATAGGATACAAGAAAGTACTAGAAGTACAAGAAGTAATTACTAGAAAGGATATAAATCTTATTGAAACTCAATAAATATATACTTTTTTTATTGATTCAAAATATACCCCCTTGAATTCTTTCAATTGAGTCTTTTTTACCACTTTGATCTCTATGTTCTACATATCAAGCTTTGTTTAATAAGCCACCTTTGAAACCGTTTTATATTTCTATATATAAGGAAAGACATTAGAAAAGTTTAAGAAACGATACAAAGGTTAGCATTGGAAACACAGTAGAAAGGTTTAAGAAACGATACAAAGGTTAACATCGGAAGAACAGTAGAAAGGCTTAACAATCGAGGTTAACATTTGAATTACACATAATGCCTAATTCGAAACGAATATGGATAAGAAGACCTGGTTCAGCAGCTACAACAATTACTCTTTTACCTGATTCAATTATTGATGATTTAAAAACTGCAGCATATACAAGATTTCAATCAGCATTTGGACCAACAGTTGATCCACCAGATCTTATTATTAGATGTAAATCAAGGATTGATTCAACATTAATACGTATATTAGAACCTGATGAATCAATTAATTCAATAATTGAAACAGAATACCCTGATGGAATGAATATGAATGATGCATTTATTGTTGATACTACATCTAATTCAAGATATGAATCAATATCATTTGATAGGTATCAATTAACTGGATCATCAGCTGTATTTGAAGCTAATTCAGGATTACATAATTTATCAAGATCATCATCAAATACTTCATCACATCCACCTCCTTCAAAACCTGGCCATAGAAAGAAATCATCAGAAACTAATATAGGAAGACTTAGTCCTGCATTATCACCTTTATCACCTAGATTAGGTTCTATATCAACATCTAGACATGCAAGTATTGTACTAGGTATGACACATGCACCTGGATCAACTACATCTAGTTTATCAATTGGAGAACGTAAATTATCATTAATTGATAATTCATATGCACGTACATCATCAAGAAGTCGTGCATCAGCTACATCTGTTAGATCTACAGATCATAATTTAGATGAAATAAGACATCGTCGTTTTAATGGAGCTCATGATAATGCAATATTAGATAGTGATGTTGATAATCATAGTGATATATCAGGTTCACATATATCAGAACATTCCACAACATCACATTTACAAAATTATACTATAGAGCCTGATCTTTCTATACCTAGTGTTATGTCATTATCAGATGCAATACCACCATTAGATGATTCAAATTTACCTAGATATGCAGGAAGTTTAGTTTATCCTGGATCATCATCATCTGAGAATACATTTGATTTTGAGAGACCATTAGATATTACAATACCTTCAAGAATTGAAGATGATAGAGGTATTGTTTTATTACCAAGAAGTGTTGAAACATTAACAATTGGAGAAGATAGAAATTCATCATTTGAAAATCGATACCTTGGTAATGCAGATAGATTATATTTTGATGATTTAGAAGATGAAGAACTTGATAATGAAGAAAATGTTGAATCAGAGACAAATAAGATAAATGCACTTCTTGAAGGAGTTGTACCACCTATAAATATACTTATAGTTGAAGACAATGTTGTAAATAGAAAGATTCTTGAAGCATTTATGAAAAAACGTGGTATAAAATATTCAGCAGCAGGAGATGGTAAAGAAGCATTAGATATTTGGAGGAAAGGAGGATTTCATTTAATACTTTTAGATATTCAATTACCTGTTATGTCAGGCATTGAAGCAGCAAAGGAAATTAGAAGATTAGAAAGGATTAATTGTGTTGGACAAAAATCATTTGAGATGGATTTTTTTTCATCAAAACCTGTTTCAGTACAAAATCAAGTTAGTTTAAGTCCAAAGGAATCAGCAAGTGAATTATTAACACCTGATATTGATGATATTTCACATATTAATCCTGCAACATCTACATTTGTTAGAGAAAGGGCTGTATCAATAGTTAAGGATGAAGATAAACTTGATAAGGAATCATTTAAAAGTCCTGTTATTATGGTTGCATTAACAGCATCATCACTTCAAAGTGATAAAGAAGCAGCATTACAAGCAGGATGTAATGATTTTTTAACAAAGCCTGTATCATTAAAATGGTTAGATAGAAAGATAAGTGAATGGGGTTGTATGCAAGCTTTAATTGATTTTGATGGATGGAGACAATGGAAGGGTGGTAATAAGATGTTTGGTTAGTGAATCGGGAATCATTAGTGAATCGCGAAGCGATTTACTGGTGATTACGAGTGGTTGACTGCCCAAGTAAATGAATTGGGAATCGCGCAAGCGATTTTTGATTCATTTATTAGCCTCCAACTAATCACGACTGATTGACTACACAGTGCTTGACTTGTGATTGATTACTCAGTGTTTAACTACACAATCGTTTACTTATGATTCACTAGCCCCAACTGATTGACTACACAGTGCTTGACTTGCAATTGATTACTCATTGTTTAACTACACAGTCGCTTACTGGTGATTGATACACAGTGCTTGACTTGCAATTGATTGCTCATTGTTTAACTACACAGTCGCTTACTGGTGATTGATACACAGTGCTTGACTTGCAATTGATTACTCATTGTTTAACTACACAGTCGCTTACTGGTGATTGATACACAGTGCTTAACTATACAGTCACTTACTGGTGACTTACAACTACTTAATTACATAATAAATCGCAAATGAATCACAAACGATTCATTTTGCTCATATATCAATGACAATCATTACTATTTAAAACGCCTTAAACGCGCTTTTCAATAAGACCACTTTCTGTAACCAATTATTTCCTAATCAAGTAATATAAACAAAATCTTATATCAAATAGCAAGCCATTCATCTGTTAACCTATAAACCTATTAATTTCCTTACTAGATACACGGTTTCACCGCTTATTTCTACTTTCTCTTGATAAATTGTCCCATCCCCCCACTTTTGCCCCTGACCCTTTAACCTACTTTACTCCACGTTTTCTTTTCGGTATAGAGTATTTCCATGATTATATGATTCAATGTCCTTATAAAACCTTCTAGAATCCAGGCATACATACACTGAATATATAACATATATTGATTATTTGCGTATACATAGTACCTCATACACCTGTGTATACCTACTAGCATTACACCATACTCTACACCACCATCCTCTACACTCTACACACCACTTTATCAAATATTGAACATATTGAATCTTTATTTTCCCCCCTTTTTTAACAATAATTGTCCCTTTTTTTACTTGATTTTTCACTTTTTTTCCTTTTAAGGTGACCCCTTTTACTCTTTTCCTTACTTAATACGCTTTAGATTTCTTTATCGATCAGGACCCTTAATTTTTTCTATTTCTTCTTGTTTATTGCTTTTTTGCATTAACTTCTCTTAAACTTTCCTTTAAAATTACGTCTTTTAAATCGACTTTAAAGTTATCTTTTTTGACTACTTTTTGCCTCTTTTTTGACAACTTTTTGCTTACTTTTTGACCACTTTCTGTCTACTTGTTTGACCACTCTTTGACCACTCTTACTACTTTCTATTATGACCGCTATGACTGAAAACGCTTCTATTACTCCTACAAAGGAAAATGTAATTCAAGCAATCCCCGAAGAAGAAGAAGAAGAAAATGAGTCTATACAAAACACCGCTAATTCTTCAAATTCTCCTTCCGTTACTCCTTCTGTTAAAGGTTTACATAATACTGCTCCTTTATTCGACTTACAAAGTTCAACTTCTTTAAATTCTATAACTTCAACTGATACTGAACCTCCAAATCTTACTCAAAGACCTCATCAATTACCTGCAACAAGAATAAGAGCAAAAACAACTCTAGATATTGTCAATTCTCCTTCTGCTTCAACTCCTATTATTAACAATACTGCTTCAGCTGCAAGTTCTTTAACTTCTATTGCAAAACCTCCTGCTCCTCAAAGGTCAAAATCAACTTCTCGTATAGGTAGATTTTTCTCAAAGGCAACTCATTTTCATCATTCTGATAATTCTTCAAAATCTTCAAAACATTCAGACAAAAATGGAAATAAACATTCTCCTGCAACTTCCGCAGCTTCCGCAACTTCTGCTACTTCTGTAACTCCTTCTCCTATATCGCCTACAAAGAAACTACCTGCTCCAGTTAAACCTTTACCTTCAAGTTCAATTCAACCTTCTTCGCTACCTTCAATATACAAGCCTGCTATTCCTACTTCTCATGTCCGAAGTATCTCTTTATCAACAAAGGACTCTTCAAAGGATCCCTATAAACATGCTTCTTCTCCTTCTACTAATTCTTTAGTTATACCTAAAGCAAGTTCTTCTGCTGCTTTAAATGCTCCAATTAGACACAATACTTCTCCTTCTTCAATGATTCTTGATTCAAATCATAATTCAAATGCTGCTGTTGCTGCTTCTCCTTCTCAAAGTACTGTCTCTTTAGCTTCAAGTATGGGTAGATCTAACTCTTTTTACAGGTTTACTAGACCTACTCGTGCTCAAACTCTTAGAGCTAATAATCATGCTTCAGAATATGCTGGTGTAGGTATTACTCGTCCTGCTGATGTTGGCGTTGGTTCAAAATCAAAATCTTTGAATCCAAATTTTCGCTTACCTGATGGTTTTCAAGGGCCTACTGAACCTTTAACTGCTAATTATCATCTTGCTAAAAAGATCGGTAAAACAAAGGAAATCGGTCAGGGTGCTACTGCTGTAGTACTTATAGCTATTCATAATACTACCAATGAATTTGTTGCTGTAAAGGAATTTAGGAAAAAAGGTGAAAATGAAAATCAGGATGAATATGATGCTAAATTATCTGCTGAATATATCCTTTCAAAATCATTACATCATCCTAACATTATTAGTACAACTGATCTTGTTTATAATAGTCAAGGTAGATGGTGTCATGTTATGGAATATTGTAGTGGAGGTGATTTGTTTGCATTAATCAAACAATTCAATATGAACCCTATGCAACCTCTTATGGGTGCGACTGAACGAAATTGTCTTTTTAAACAACTTTTATTAGGTGTTGATTACCTTCATTCTTATGGTATTGCTCATCGTGATATTAAACCTGAGAATTTATTACTTTCTGAAAATGGTACACTTAAAATCACTGATTTTGGTGTTGCTGATGTTGTACAACAGAATGATTGTGATCCAAGATCTCCTTGTAGAAGATCAAAGGGTCTTTGTGGCTCAGAACCTTATATTTCACCGGAAGTATTTCTTGCTAAAAAGGCTGATACTTCTTATGATGCTAGAAAATTGGATATTTGGTCTTGTGCAATTGTTTACGTTTGTATGTTTTATGGTGGTAACCCATTCATTAAAGCTGATGAAGAAGCTTGTGCAAGGTATTGTGATTTTGCTGAAGCAACAAAGACTTTTTATAAAGAACATGGTACAATTAACCTTCAAGATCGTGATTCTCCAATGCCTACAAATATTCGTTTATTGAATAGACTTACTCCTTTACCATGTCGTCGAATGTTATGGCGTATGCTTCAAATTGATCCTGTTAAAAGGTTTAATATTGCTGATATATTGGATAATAATTGGGTAGCTGGTTTAGATACTTGTTGTCCTGATCCTGCATGGGCTTCTCCAAGAACAGAACTTCCTCCTACGCTTACATCACCTCCTGATGCTGGAAGTATTAAAATACCTCCACCACTTTCTGCTTTACCTGCACATGCTTCTTATGAACATTCACCACCTTCTGTTGTTAATTTAGATGATGTTTTATTGGATAATACTCAATCTTTATCTGGAACTACATTAAATGATGTACCAAATGAGAAAGTATTTTCTTCAAGTGTTGAAACTGATAATTCTGCTATGAATATGCCTTTTGCAATGAAAGATGATGAATCTCAATCAACTGGAATGAGAAGTCCTTCTGTTTCTGCTGCTTCTATTAATTCTGTTGTATTAAACAATGGATCACCTGAATCAACGTCAAAACCAAAACTTTCAGTTAAAACAAGAAAGGTTTCAAATGCAAGTTTAAAACCTTATGTTAGAAAGATTCACGATCATTTTCCGCATTACAAAAAGCCAGGATTTACTGATAAACTGCTTAATGCTCAATTAAATGGATTTGAGCATTATCAATGATGATTTATTGATTTCTATAGATTCTATGTTTGTTTTTATTTGAATTCTAAGAGAATTTAATTATGTTGTTTTCTTTTAGATGTATTATGATGTCATACGGTATATGATTATTCTTTAATGTTTAAGTCTACATTATTGCACGGTGTATTGCCTTTTTGGAAATATCACTTATGGAATGTTACAGTTGTAATGTTATTATGTGGATATATAAGATTTTTATATTATTCGTAATGTCAAGTAGCACAACACAATATTAATTATGAAGCCCAAAGGATAGAAAAGAGCAATAACCGAGTTCAGCAAAAAGCAAAAAAGAATCACATTCAAAGTGAAGGAGATCCACCAAGTGAAGAACCATTATCTCTATGCTTTTCATAAGAAGCATCATCTGAAATTCCTTGATCACGTAACCTATTCTCTATTTCATCAAGTTCAGAATCTCTTGAATATAATTCACTTCTTTTGTCATCTATTTCTTTTTGAACTTTAGCTTCATATTCTTGTAGCTTTTCAGATTCACGTAAAAGTTGTTCTTCCTTAATATTTAATGTCTCTGATACAATTTCCGGAGTAGAAGAAGTTGGTTTTCCAGAACTTTCTATACGTTTTGAAAGGCATTCAGTTCTGTAATTCTCATATAAGAAATCATGAGTAATTTCTTTAAGATCAATCAAATGAGAACCTAATAATGCAGATTTTAAAGTTATAAAATCAGAATGCATTGTATTTTCAACTTCAACTATACCCCAAGGATATTGACGTCCTCTAACTCTATTACCATTGACTTCATATAAGTCTTCACTACCAATTACAGCAAAAGGTAGCATACTTCTTAATGATGAGTTTTCTTCAATTGTTTCAAGATCATCTTCTTCAACATCATAAGGAAAGTTATAGATTGGGATCTTGTAATGTTCAATATCTTCCATTACAAGACGTTTCATATCAGCAAGTTCAGAAGGAGTAAAAGAATCAGCTTTACCAATTACGGGTATAACATTAACACGAGGAGATAAACGTTTCATCAGTTCTATATCTAATTCTCTTAAACCATGACCAGTAGGAGTGATAAAATAGAGTAAACAATGTACACGATTATCTCTAAAACGTGGATTACGACGAATTCTTGATTCTTCGTTAAGAATATCATCATATTGATGTTCTAAATACCCAAGTATTTCACTAAAACAATGTTCATTATCAATATTATCACCAAATCCAGGGGTATCAACAATAGTTAATGAAACTCTTGCACCATCATTATCATCTAATTCAATATTAACTGAATTAATCGAAATCTTAGGTTCTATATGAGCACTTGCAGGGTCTTCAGGTTCCATGTGCTCAAGAACTTTTTTACCGCATAATGTATTAACAAAGGTAGTACGGCCAGTACCTGAAGCACCGCAAACCATTAAGGTAAAAGAAATGCCTTTCTTTACCATTTTTTTTCGGCGTATAACCGCAGACATATCTATAGACATTGTGTGAGTATTCGTATTCCAAGGGTGAAATGGGTATAAACTGGTATATAAAAGGGATGCCGTAGTAGAGCTTGAACTGTATGTATCTTCAATTAACAAAGGCTATCTTGAGCGCATGAATCTGTGTATGAAGTAGGAGGGGTTGTAAATACAGTCTTTAATCAAAAATTTGTTCTATTTAAGAACAACCAAAAATCAATTATAAGAGAACTGTGTCGTATCAAGGAGAAAACACAAAAAAATGCAAACAAGCGTGATTACCGGGTAAAAAATAAGATGAAATTTAAGATCCAGGCTGTGGCACGCGTAAGAATAACAAAGGAAGGAAAAGACACAGTAAAAAGAGTGAACCAAAAACTACTGAAAAAGATGAATAAAAAGCAAAAAAATACTTATTTAATAACCAAAAAAAGTGATTAAAGAAACAAATATTTTAACCAAAAATTTAAAGTGTTTTTATACGCACAATTTGAAAGTAAGAAAAAACAATCAAGTCAAAACCGATGAAAGTCGTGTCTTTGTTTTAAGTGAAACTAATGAATTGTAAAAAAAATGGATGATTTGTCTTTATTTTTATTCGTATAAGTTCAAATAAAACAAAAAAAAATCTCCCAAATATAACAAAATCAATAGTTATTTCTCTTAAATCACGAAATATACCGGATTCTTTGATGAAAAGACCTTTGCAGGGAAAACAAGGGGGGATATTATGAACAATATGAACAAGAAGGGTTCAGTTGTTCTAAAAAAGGGGTCTATGAGTCAAACGTGGGGTATAGTGTTAATTCCAAGGTAAAATAACACCTATAAAATCTCTTTTTAAGTAGAATCCCTTATATTATGTTGAAAACAAGAAAATAAAAGAGAAGTTAAGAAGGGGAAGGTAATTGACCAAGAAAAGGGAGTTGGGAGAAAATAACTTTATTAAATTAGTTTATAAGCACCTTATTTTAACAATAAAGTTTTAACTATGAGACCCTACATGTAAATTGTATATATTTCAGCTTGAAATGTTATAGGGTATAATATATCATATGATTTTCATGAATGTGATGAGAATCTTGCCACAATGAAGCGATTTGTAAGAATGACGAGGGTATGTGAAGCGACATTGGTGACACGCGACAGCGTGTCACATGTATCATGCAACATGCAACATATGTAGTGTGCGATAAATACTAACATCTACATAATAGACACTTTCAGCTGAAAAAGCAGCAGATCTAGACAAATATCTTATGTCCGATAAAGGAGCATATTCAATTGATCAACTTATGGAATTAGCAGGTCTTTCAGTTGCATCAGCAGTACAGAAATGTTATCCACGTGATAAGTACCCATCTGTTTTAATTGCAGCAGGTCCTGGAAATAATGGAGGTGATGGATTAGTATGTGCAAGACATTTATATCTATTTGGATATAAACCACTTGTATATTATCCAAAAAGATCCAAATCTGATTTATATAATCGCTTAGTTAAGCAATTAGAGAATTTCGATATTCCTTTTATTGAAGATCCTAAAAGTGAAGTTGTTAATGGTAATGTAGATCAAATTGTTGATGCAGTCTTTGGATTCTCATTTAAACCACCAATTCGTGAACCATTTGGTGATATAATAAGTTTATTTGAAAATACAAATATACCTATAACATCTGTTGATATACCATCATCTTGGGATGTAAATAAGGGACTTCCAAAAGAGGGGGAATTAGGATCAACATTTCAGCCAAATGTGTTAGTACCATTAACAGCACCAAAGCCAGCATCTGATTTTTTATTAGGACGTCATTTTCTTGGTGGTCGTTTTATATCTTCGAAGTTAGCTGAAGAATGGGGGTTTGTAGTGCCTGAATATGAAGGATCAGATCAGGTTGTTGAATACACGACCCAGAAGCCATGAGTATAGACTATCAGTCTATGCGATAACAGTATGTAACCGTTCAGTAGTGGCGTATGAGACAAGAGTATGATGTAATCATATATAGTCTATGTTAGAGACCTATGTCGATACACTACAGACTATCTAGACTTGACGTCTAGATAGTTTAACCTTCTGCATCTGCGTGCGATACAGACAATCTATGTACCCTATCAGCAGTAAAATAATCCAAATCATCATCCTCATGTGTATGTCTTATTGCAAAGGCCATTACTACTGCAACAACAAATACAGCCCCCGAAAATATGAAAATAGCCCTTGGTTCAATTGATATAAATATACCATATAACATTTGATATATTATAGGAGCAATTACAGCTATCATTGCATTCAATTGAGATATTGCAGCCAATAAAGCAGGTACATCATCCTGATTAGTGAATTTAGTTAAACCTGCACGTAATACAGGCATAATTGGTGATGATAAAACTGCAAATATCATATAATACCATACAAAGATTGTTGATGTCTTTGCAAGTCCAGAAAATACTATAAGTAAGAATTGTGATATAGCAGTGAATATAGTGATCATTCTATCTACAGAATCCATGCCTACTTTTGGTTGTAAAGGTTTAAAGACCTTTCTAAGTAGATTAAGAGTTATAGGGTATAGAATCATTATACCTATAGCTCTTGAAATACCAGCACCAGAAGCGAAATAACTTGTAGTTTCAGCAGACCATTTGAATGTATATTCTAAGTATAAAACAACTGTAGAACTGAAACCTGCGATATATATTTCAGTAGTAGATAATATAAAGAGTAAAAGCTTAAAATTAAGTCTTGTATCACCCTCTAAATGAGATATAAGAGTACTGAAAGAACCAAAGACATTGTATAGAGATAAGAAAGCTCTTATGTTACCCTTTTGAAGTATACTATCCTTCCATTTCTTTGTATTTCTTTGACTAAGTTGTTGTCTCTTTTGAGGTGTTGTACTTTCAGGTAAAATGAATAAAGCAAGTATTAAAGCTAACATGAGTACAATAATTGCAACTAAATAAGGTATAACTAATAGATTGAATTTTCTTAATAACAATCCAGATGTTACAGGACCAAAAGCTAAACCAGCAAATAAAGCACCATGAATAATAGCAAATCCATGTGATCTTGTATGTTTAGAAGTACAATCAGATACATATGAACTACTTACAGCAATTATACCTTGAGGACCACCAGAAATAGAAGCAATTATACCACCTATTATGATTGTAGAAATACCCAGTATGTTAGGGAATAAACAAACCAGGGAGAATAAGATAAGGCCTAAAATATTGAAGAAAGTTGAGAACGCCAGCGCATAAGATCTTCCATATTTATCAGCAAAGTAACTACAATAAAGTATAGAACCAGTATTGATTAAACCTTGTGAAGCAAATAACAATAAAGTGAATAATGAAGCATACCTATGTATTTCAGGTACTTGACATTGATTATCAATTATTGCAGGGAGGGGACTATTGATATCAATTGAATCAAGGTTGATATGATTCCTGCAAACAAGACTTAATATGACATTAACAGTGACAGCTAATAACATTGTTAAAGCTATTACTGATAAGAATATGAAGATGAAGATGTAATAGGGAGAAGGACGTTTATACCAAGGTAAATGTCTAAACAGAGTTTCAGGAGGTTGATCAGAGTTTAATGATTCATTGTCAGTGTTTATAAGTGACTCAGTTTCATTGTCAATGTTCATTTTGTGTTATTTAGTCAAAATTTGAGTCAGTTTGCTTAAAATGTGAGTCAGTTTGTCGTTAAATAAGCCTGTTTGTGTGAGTATCTTTTTATAGAAAAACGAGATCGATCGCAGCTTACGAGGCCGTCTATTCTTTTTGTGAGTTAAAACAGCCAATCACTCCCTTTTTGATTTCAAAATCTACCACTTTTGAAATCACTTTTTTCAACGATTTTTCATGAACAAAAAAAATATAACAAAAATTGTACTTTTTAAAAATCAAATAATCAAATAATCAAATCAAAAGAATAATATCTTAGTCATCAGTTGATCAAATATAGATGATTGATTACATCATCCAGTTTTAGAGTTTTTATGCCCTATACTAGGGTACAAAACATCGAAAAAGTTTCGACAACCATACATTCAACAAACATATAGAATAACTCTTTAAACAACATTAACAATGGTTGTAAAGATTAGATTATCAAGGTTTGGTAGAAAACATGTTCCAATATATAACATCGTTGTTGCAAATGCACGTACAGGAAGAGATAAGAAACCATTAGAAGTTATAGGTACATATAAACCAGAACCAAAAGAAGAGTCAGCATTAAATAATAGATTAGTTAAAGAAGTTGAACTTGATTTTGATAGAGTGAAATATTGGTTAGGTGTTGGAGCACAACCAAGTGATACAGTTGCACGTATGTTAAAAAGAGCAGGAGTACTTCCAGAGACATGGCCAGGACCATCTAAGATGAATAGGAGTAGAGAGAGGGAGAAGGTTAGTGATCCAGAGTTTGTTGAATTATAGCCGAAGTACAGTACGTCAGTACTGTACTGAGTGTATATCACTTATGTGAAGTACAGTACTGAGTATATATAACTTATGTGAAGTAGTCGTGTACTTCACTCACTCGTCCACAAGACAGTACTGACGTACTGTCTTTTGTACTCATTCAAACCTAGGTTCTAAATCCTCCAAACTTGACCTCTTAATCAAATAAGGTAAAGTTATATCACAAACCCTTTCATTTATAAGTAATTGATCAACAAATTCATCAATATGAATCAATTTTACTCCTGTTTGATCAACATACCTTAATTTTCTATAATCCAATAAAAAAGGTTCTAAATAATCATAAATATCATATGTTGTCCAATTTATACGTATATAAATACATGCAAGTGCTGTTAAATACTTAAAATGTGGTTGTATTAAGTATTCATAAATGATATCAGAATTTGGTTGTAATTGTTGTAATTTCAATAATAAACAAAGAAATTCTGATGGTTTTTGATTTTCTAATTGACCTCCAACAAATTTTAATTCTGATGCTTTATCACATAAACTTGCTGCACTTAAACCGAAACATTCTGATTTCCAATACATTGTATCTTTTATACGTTCTCTAATGATTTTATCAATAGCGGTCTATATTTGTTAATAAAGGGAAGTAAAATCATGTGTATTAGATGTGTTTAAAATACTTACAGTTCGATCATCTAATTCACGTAATTTTATTGTTTTATTTTGCATTGTGTGTGATGTGATGTGGTGATGTGGTGAAGTTACGTGAATGGTGTGAAGTGGTAAAGTTACATGTATTATCATATTTATCATGTTATAATGTCTTATCACCGCTTATCAGCGATGATAAGCGGCTATTCATTTAACCCATCTAAATCTGCAAGAAATGGATGTGCTAATGCTTGAACAGCTGTAAACCTTCGACGATGATCTAATTCAAGACATCCTTTAAGAAAATCAATAGCCATCATTTGTTCCTTTTTTGTACCTATTAACTCTTCAAATTCTTTAGCTGAACATGAATCACGTATAGGTTTACGACTCCATTCAATAAACTCTTCAAAATCTTTAGGTTCATCAACAACTGTTGGTATATTCATCTCTAATATACATCCATGTAATGCTGCACATATACTTAATAATTTCTTACCAAATATATGTGCAAGTTCAACTATACTCTCTGCATCATTAATAGAATAAAGTATAGGATACCTTCTACAAACACATGCAAGTAATATAATCCCTGCTGACCATATATCAATCTTACATGTTTGTGTTAAACATTTAAACAATACTTCTGGTGCTCTAAATCCTCTTGTTCCTGCACGATTTGCACGTCTTTTTCCACGAAAATCATTAACTAAATATCCACCAACTGTTTTCCTTTCAAGTGTCTCTTTAATCCTTTCTGTTGTACCTCTAATAGTACAACTACATCTATTACTTTTATCTTCTTCTTCTGCTAATCCAAAATCAAGTAATACTCCTTTCCTACAATCTGGATTATACAAAAAGTTTGATGGCTTCAAATCTCTATGAACAATACCTAATCTATGTACATCTGCTAATGCAAGAAATATACTCTTCATGTAATACCTTGTATCAGTAAAGTTCATCTTCTTATAAAATGTTCTAAATGATGTATGCTTGAAATAAGGTAATACAATAATAACTTGATCTTGATGTCTCATTGCTGATATCAAAGGAACAACTCCTCTACTAAATGATAAGTTCCTTAACATACATATTTCAGAAAGAATCCTTGATGGGCTACTTGTTGCATAAATAGCTTTTAATGCAACATAATGTTTAAGTTTTTTACCACCTTTTGCTGCTGTAACATCTTCTAATGACCATCTTTTTGTTCTATCCCATCTATTATGATATTCATCATATTTAAGATCAATTGCTTTATACACTGAACTGAATGTACCTTCACCTATTTTTTCTGATATTTTGTAGTGTTCGCTTAGAGATGGGAATGATTGTTCAATACGTTTTATGTCATTTTGTATAGAACTGTCACCAATGTCACCCGTGGAACACGGGTGATCATCTTGTTCATCTGTATCACCTGTGTCACCCGTGGAACACGGGTGACCATCTCCTTCTTCTCCTTCTTCTCCTTCTTCTATCACACCTGTCACACCCGTGTTATCACACGGGTTATCACACGTATCATCACCCGTGCTATCCTCATAAATAACCCATTTCTCACCTTCTTCTCTTAATGATACACGACTACTCAAATCACCACCAATTTTACAACTTTTCACTTTCTTTGATTCCTTCAAAATATCAACTTCATTAACCTTTCTTTTATTAACTTTTAATCCTTCTTCATCCATCTTTATAATGTCTTCTTGATTCATACTTATTATCTTTCTATTCATAACATAACGATAACCTATCAACAGCAACCTTTAACCCTACAATAAGCACGCACAACAACAACAACACAGCAAGCAGACAACAACAACAACTACAACAAAACCTCAAGTAATCAGTAATCAACAAATATACAACAATTGTAAACAAAAACACGCTCGTTACCGTGTTTAATATAGTCGATCTAAAAAGTTTATTTTTACTATGCAAACAAATGTGTTACCATAACAACCAAACACGTAAACAACCAAACTTGCATCAACCAAACATTCCTTTCTACATAAACAATCACATAATGGATCATCAGAATTTCGATTTAAAACTATATAAAAGACTTTATGATTTAAAAGAACTTACTGTTTCTCCTTTACCTAGTTCTTTTAATTCTTCTGTGCGTACGGCTACAACAAAATTAGTTGACAGCTATGAAGCTTTAGATGATCCTGATGCTTTTGATCTTCTATTATCTTTAACTTTGACCGATATAAGTAAACTTGATTATTCTGATTATAAACGTGTTGATGAATTAGGTGATGCACTTGGATCGACTTTATATATGCTTACAAAAGATGCAAATGAGATCATTGTAAGTGAGAATAAACAAAATGTTGCAAGATGTAAACATTTACTTGAAAAGGCAACTATTCTTTGTTTCTTTTTATGTTGTTCTACATACAATTTTGTACCTAAACCTAAAGTTTTATCAGAAGCTCAAAGAAATGCTGGTAGATTTGGTGAAACACAAAAATCTGTACAAAAATTGTTTTATGGTGTAGATAGATTAATTTCAATTGTTGCTCCTTTAACATCTCTTGTTCAATTACAATTAACTTTTATATTTGATACAAGTATTGATTATAAAGAATATATGAATTTAATTCATTATATTGCTACTACCTTTTATCAAGATGATAAGAGATGTACTTTTTTAGATACAAGAATGCATGTTACAAAGCTTCTTTGTATTATTATGAAATCAAACTCGTATTTGATCCCTGCTTCTGCTGCTCCTTTAATTTCAGCTGTTAAATTATATGAAAATTCTGCTAAATTTGTTGCTGAACTTATACAAATTTTTGCAAATGAATATGATAATTCAAGTTTATTACCTGAAATTATTAATATTTTACTTCAAACTTCTTATTCTTCAACTGATAATAGAACTCCTAAAAATGTTGCTGATTTTATAATTGCTTTATCTGAAAGATGCCCTAAACTTTTATTACGTGATTTTGTTAAATTTACTGGTGATTCAGATTCTTATGAAGATCCTTCTTTTCTAATCAATTCTGAGTTTTCTTCTTTAAGATGTGGTGTTATAACTGCTGCTGGTAATCTTCTATTATTTATAACAACTCATAAAGAAGATTTCACTACTGATCCTAAATCAACAATGGACTCTTTATTCAATATACTAATTGAACAAGTCTCTGCTTTAAGTTCTTTTTGTCGTAAGGCTGCTCTACAGGGTCTTGGTAAAGTTATGTCTTCAAGAGCTTATTCTAGTGAACAATTTCTACCTGTTGCTCTTCTTGCTTGTGAAAGAATACAAGATCGTACTATGCTTGTAAGAAGACAAGCTATACATATACTTACTGATTTTATTGATATTCATCCATATAAGATGATGCATGAAGATACTTTAGTTAAAGAGGATTGGGAGGAAAGGAAGACTAATACTTTTGAGGCTATAATGAAGACAGAGGGTGAGATAAGTAGTATGGTTAAGAAGAGGAGAGGTCTTGATACTGTTGAGGAGGAGGATAGCGAACTGGGCGAACGAAGTGTACACAATGAGTACAAAGAAAACGATGAGCACAGCGAAAAAAGTGTACACAATGAAGACTCTGAGCACAGTGAACACGATGAAAACGATGAACAAAGTGTACACGATGAAAACAATCAATACAACGAGAATGACGGTACTAAAAACAATGAACTCGATATCAACAATCAAAAAGATAAACTTCTCACACTAGCAATGTTAAAGAAAATGTTCGACGTCTACTCTAACGCTGTAGACTTTATCACAGCACTTGAAGAAGCTAGCAAGCAAATCATTCATATTCTAGATTCTAAGAAAAAAAGTGAAATCTTTGATGCTATGAGTTTCTTCGTTAAAGCTGAAAAATATAAAGTACCTGGTGCTTCTGCAGGTATAAGACAAATGATTCATTTAGTTTGGGCCAAATTACCTGATGATGATCCAGATGCAACAACTACTGTTGAATCAGAACTTGTTAAACATTATTCCAACCTTTATTTTGCTCCTCAAACTGAAGGTTCAAAAACAAGCTCTACATATGCAATTAATGCAGCTAGATCTATTATTACTCTTACATATGGATCTTCACTTGCTGAATTAGCATCATTAGGAAAACTTATTAGTCTTTCTATGGAAAAAGGTATATTTAGAGAAGAGATTATTTCTGTACTTTGGGATATATATACATTTAGTGGTTCAATGAGTTCAGTACAAAGGAGAGGAGCCATTATAATATTAGGTATGATGGGAAGTGCACAAAGATCTATTATTAGTGATCATATTGCTGATCTTGCTGATATTGGTTTAGGATCATATGGACTTGAAGATCCACAATTAGCAAAGTATACTTGTATTGCAGCACTTCAGATATTTCCAGCACTTAAAGATACCAAACCTAAAGAGATTATGAGATTACCACCTGATCATTTTCTTTTACCAAGGATTTCATCTATTATGTTATGTTATAATGATACACAAGAATGGTATGGAGCTTGTGAAGCAGCTATTAAAGCAGTTTATAGATTATTTGATCATCCTGATTCTATTTGTGGAGCAGTTGTTAGAGCTATGTGTGCAGATGTATTTTCTGAAGAAGAAATTGAAGGACAAAATAGAACAACAAGACTTTCACAATTATTATTTCTTGTTGGTCAAATTGCAATTGAACATATTGTTTATTTGGATTTATGTGAAAGGTTATATAAGAAGAGTAAAGATGCAGAAAAGAATAATTCAGGAAAGACAGGACCTACTAGTTCATCTGATGATCTTGCAAGAGCAGTAGCACCTATTGAAGATGATATTACAGATGTTTTAAATTTTGTTAGAGAGAAAGTTATGTTATATGCACCTCAAGCACTTTTAGGTAGATTTGGACCTATGGTTGTTAGAATTTGTTCAAAGAATCTTATATATACTGAACCTAGACTTCAAGCAGCAGCTACATTATGTATGACGAAATTTATGTGTGTTTCACCTAAATATTGTGAAGATAATCTTCCACTTTTACTTACAATTTTACAATATTCAAAGGATCCAGTTGTTAGATCTAATATTGTTATTGGATTAGGAGATTTAGCAGTAAGCTTTAATGGATTAATTGAATCAAATACTAGCTATTTATATGGATGTTTAGAAGATTCAAGTGTACTTGTAAGGAAGACATGTTTAACAACGTTATCATTCCTTATTATTGTTGGACAATTAAAAGTTAAAGGACAATTAGGACATATTGCTAAATGTTTACATAATGAAGACAAATCAATATCAGATTTAGCACATATGTTTTTCTCTGAATTCTCTGCAAAGGATAATGCAATGTATAATTCATTTATTGATACATTTTCTATACTTTGTGCTGATGAATCATTAAAGGATGAACAATTTCAAACTATTATTAAGTTTATTGTTCAATGTATGAAATTATCAGTTGTTCAAGTACGTCAACTTACAGAGAGGCTTATAAAGAGGTTAGAAGATTGTTTAAAGCATGAATGGGGTCGTATTATATTTACAGCTGAATTGATTAATCCAGAGAGTGAAGAAGTTCAAGAATTAAAGGCTAATCCTAAAGTGTTTGATGCAGATGATTTAGAGAAGGATCAGAGTGGAGAGAAAGAAGATACATCTTTAAGTATAGAGAAAGAGGAGGCTTATAGTGGAGAAAAAGAGGACACACCTTTAAGTATAGAGAAAGAGGATATACCTTTAAGTGAAGAAGCTGCACCTTTAAGTGAAGAAGATACACCTTTAAGTGAAGAAGATACACCTTTAAATGATGTAGAAATGTCAGATAAAGAGGAATCTAATGAAGAATCTGAGAAAGAAGACGAAGACAATGATAATGAAATATCTGAAGACATTGAAGAGAGTGAATTATCGAATATGGAAGATGATTCAGGTTCATTAGGTAGTACACCATTAAATTCAGATGACAATGATTCAGATGATGGTAATGCACTAAAAGATATTACAGAGAAAGAGAATGGACGTTTAAGGAGTAGAAATACTGTTAAAACGGTGATTGAATCAGATGAAGATGTTGACATGTCAGAAGAAGGGAGTTTAGAAGAAGAGAATGATTATTCTGTTACAGCATGAGAGAATGGAGTGTTAATGTAGCATGAGAAGATAATGTATATTCTATTACAGCTTGAGAGAATGGAGTGTGGATGTAGCATGAGAAGAGAATGTATATTCTCTTCTTGGTTACTTAGTTGTTTAGATATTACAGTATATTGATACATTTAATAAGTGTCAATGAATAACCATTGGACTATGGTTATATATTGACCAACAAGTGGTCAATATATAAAGCACATCGATCAATTATATAATATATTGACCATTTGAAGCTATTACTTGAGCAGAACGTTTTGCATCAATAAAAAGAGATTCAGCTTCTTGTACATCATCAGAAGATACTTCAGATCTATTTGCAGCTTGTGCAAGAATACTTGAAGGAGTTAATAATTGAAGTGCATAACGCATAGAAGTACGTACAGCTTCATTTGCTAAAAGATCTAAAGCATTTTCAGTAGTTGATATACCTTCAACTTGAGCTCTTTTTGCAATAATAGCACGAATCTCTTGAGGAGTATATTGAAGAGTTCTTACTATTAAAAGACGATCTATCAAATCAGGAGGTATACCATGAGGAGCTTGAATATTTTCAGTACCACGAATAGTTGTAATACCTCTATTTGAAGCAAGAATAACGATTGGAGCAATTGTTGATTCTAATGCACGATTAAGATAAGTGAAAGCTTCTAAATCAAGCATATGAACTTCATCAATAAATAAAACACCAGGTACTAATTCAGCAACACCTTGATCAATATATTTTCTAACGATTTTATTAACTTCTTGTCTAAGTTTATCAGTTATTTCAGTCTTTCTTGGTTTAGATAATTGACTCATAAGTGAAACTATATCTTGACCACCTTGAGGACGAGCATTTGCAACATCTAAATCATGAAGAGTAACATCTTGAACAATTTCTTTCTTTTTATGAACATCTCCTTTTGGAAGTGGTACATATTCTTCTGCTTCTAAATCATATTCAGTAGCATAAGCATCTGATCTTCCAACTCTTTTAACTGCTCCTGTATTTGCTTCAAGATAAATAACATCACCAACTGTTACACGTTCCTTTTGTATACTTTCATATATTGAAGGATCTAAAGATAATAATTTAACACCTTTTGATGTTTTTAAACCAATTTGTACTGCAGAAATTGTCTTTCCATAACCAGAAGCACTTGCAAGTGGATTTTCTGCTTCTTGAGGTGATATTTCTGTTACTTCACCTTCATAAACTTCTTTTGTTTCTTTAACTCTTAATCCAATTGCTCTTCTAAAATTTTCCATAAGTAATTCAGTCTTTTTTACTTCTGAACTATAAATCTCTGATCCAACAATTGGACAAAATGGTACTCTTGGTCCTAATTCTTGTGATACTGCTAATGCTAATGCTGTTTTACCAGTACCTGGTCCACCTGCAATAAGTAATGCTTTTCCAGATAATTTTTTGGCACGAATTAAATCAACAATTACACCACATGCTTCTCTTGCTGATTCTTGTCCAATAAATCCACCATCAACACGTGAGGCATTTCCACTTTCATCAAGACCAAGTCCTTTAATATGTGTATGAGCTGCTGTTCTTGATTCTCTTGAATCTCCTTTTATTTCATTAATTTGGACCATAATAAGTAATCAAAGTATATACGTAATCAAAGTATCTAGTCGAAGGAATGTACTCAAGTCAAATTGTATCGATGTATGTATTTGGTCAAACTCTATGTACGTAAGTCAAACCTTATTTATTACAATCAATCAACCAATAAACAATCAAAATTAACCAAAATCAACCAAATTTCTTTCAATTTATAACCAAAATAAAAGAAAATTTATTGTTTCTTTTGTAAAATATTATGTTCTTCGAAGAAATAGCAAGAAAAGGTTGATAAATATTTTCTAGTGTAGTGATAAACTATCTAAGTAGGGTAAATTTAGTGTTTGTTTACATTAACCCAAAACAGACTTTAACTAGTATTTACTTACGTACTTGTTTACATTCACTTTCTCTACGTCTACGTGTATTTGTTTATATTCACTTGTATTTGTTTGTTTATTTAAGTGAGTCTGTTTACGTCTGTTTACGTGTATTTGTTTACATTCACCTTCTCTAAGTCTTTTCCTTTGTGCACGTTGCGATGAAAACAATAACCCTTGATCATCAATTCGATGATGAATTGACCGATATTGCTAAAATCATCGTAAAATCAAAAAAATTAGTACTTGTTACAGGTGCTGGAATCTCTTGTAATGCAGGTATACCAGATTTTCGATCATCTACAGGATTTTATGCCCTTGCACAACATAGAAGTAAAGGTATTAAAATGAGAGGACGTGATTTCTTTGATTCTGTTATATTTAACAGTCCAAGAACAATGCATGCATTTTTTGCTTTTATTTCAGAAATGCGTGATTGTATATTAAATGCTAAACCAACTGCTACACATCATTTTGTTAAAAAATTAAAAGATACAGGTAGATTATTAAGATGTTATACACAGAATATTGATGGATTAGAATCACATATTGGATTAAGTATTGGTACTACAAAAGATAATGATGTAATTCAAGTTCATGGAGATATACATAAATTAAAATGTATGTCATGTTTTGATTCATTTGAATGGAAAGATGAACATATAACAAGTATAAAAAGTGAAGAATTACCATTATGTATTAGTTGTGAAGAAAGAGCTTGTGAAAGAGAACAATTAGGTAAACGTAATTTAGGTGTTGGTGTTTTAAGACCTGATATTGTTCTTTATGGTGAAGATCATCCAAAGGGTAATGAAATTGGTATATGTGCTGCTTTTGATATAAAATCAGGACCTGATTGTTTAATTGTTGCTGGTACTTCTTTAAAAGTTAAAGGAATAAGTCAATTAGTTAAATCTGCTGCTAAAAAGGTTCATCAACGTAATGGTAAAGTTATTTTTATTAATACTGATAAGGTTGGTTCAATATGGGATGATATAATTGATTATCATGTTGCAGGTGATTGTGATTCATGGGTTAATGATGTATTAAGAAGGTATCCTGATTTAAAGATGATTAAGACAAAGCGTACAAAGAATACTTCACATGCGAAGCATGTGAAGTCTACTACAACTAAAAAACCTTTGAAATCCTCTAAACATATCATTCAACCAAATACACCTACAATCGATTTCCTTACTTCTGTCACTACTTCTTCTTTACTCCTTACAGATTCAAGATTCTTTCCTGCTCCTTATTTATACCCTCCTACTACATCAACAGGTATCTATCCTGAATCACCTACAAACTACAATCGTCTACCACCTCTAAAGATACCATTGAAATCACCAAAGAGATCATATAAACAATATGCTCCACATACATGTGAACAAATAAGAAGACCTCTTGAATTGCTTCCTTTAAATACACCTTCTAACAAGATTTATCGATATTCTCCTGGTAAATCACCAATATCGAGAATACTGAAAACACCAAGAAGTGTACCTTCTTCAAATTTAAAACGGAAATTACAGCGTGCACAATTCTCTGCTATTAATTTACCACTTACTTCTCAAAGTATAAGGAAACTACAAATTCAAGCTGTACTTTGATGACTTATAATGACTTATGATACTCTTATGTTACTATATTCACCCATATACAAGTGTAAAAACAGGGTAACTTACAGGGCAAAAAATACGTCTCTGTAGTGTTTCTTTCGCCATTGTGCGGAATCTAGCAGAACAGTAATGTTCCATAGTAACCCGTAGCCGCGAGTATAAGAGGACACGCCAGTGTACTCTTATCAACAGACAACTTTTATATATATTTTCAAT